>OY754968.1:16065115-16238033 GCA_963576475.1 Molanna angustata
TGATAGACCTCCAGTGTGCATTTTATTTGTTTATATCATGTAAATAATTATCTTGTAGAGAAATTAAAAATTCGACCTATACGGGTCCATGAGTGATCCCAGAATTTACTACCATACTCTCTGCCTACCTCGTTGGGGACATGGCGTGATAGTATGTATGTATTTTTTACTTTTTAATTTACCTGCTTCTTCACTCCACGACGATATTCCAAAGTTATCAAGGTGCTCTTCTGGCAATATGTCCGAATTATAAAAGGACACGCTGAAAACAGATTAACTACAGACGATCCTTCAAATATGGTTTTGGATTTCATAGTAGTCCATGGTAAGCCTCTAAAACCACAATAAAACTACTCCCAAAAATCCTTACTTTATATCATTTAATACACATGTTGGTACCTACCTATAATACGAACAAACATTTGCACTCTAACTCCATTCAGGTGATTCTACCTTCATTTAATTTTCATTTTATGAGACAAATTGTGTTGTATAATTTATTTCACAACCTTTTTGGAAGTTTTTACAAAGACAGTCGCTTCTGGAACTGTGCTGCTTCGGGGTGTTATTCCAACCTGAACCTATATTACTACATTATATTAAAATATTCAGTCATGTGAGAAAATTCGTCGAATAACAAATTTGTAATTTGTGAACTCAAATGTTCCAATACAATTTTCAACGAAAACCAATCATGCAAATAGTAATATATTACGAAGGAATTATATTATTTAAACCCTACCTGTTAAAATATTTAAGGCTCTTAAACAGAAATTATGAGTGTACCTAAAGCTCCGTTTTATTATATAAACCTATAACTGAAAAAAAAAACAAAAGGGTGTAGGTAATATGCTAATCAAAAAAAAAATATAGGTAAACCATTTTCATTAAGAAAATAATATTCAATTGTAAAATTTGTAAAAACACAAATTTCAAACTTATAACCACTATGTAATTTAAAAAATATTGACTACTGACGCGATTCGCTCAAAGAGCATCTACTGAATGGATTCATTTTTTAAGTTCAAATAATATTCAAATTGAGACAAGGAATATATGGGTGATAAAATATTATTTTTGTGAAAATTATCTAGATCAATTTTTAATAATACAAACATATTATATGTAGCATGGGCATTATAATTATTACATACATATATAAGATAATTCGTGTATAAAGGATAATGCAATAAGTTTAATTGGTCTAAGAAGCGTTATGTAAATGAACCGCTTACAGTTCCTGTATCCCGAGCGAATGGATATGGGAGTAAAGAATCTAAATGATGACTAGTTGCATGTAACACATGAGATCCAACTGTCGATGGCGATAGTATGCATAATCAAAGAATACGTACCAAACTATAAACAACACAAATTAATAAATATTTGAAAATATTTTATTTTCTATACAAAACATGTAGGTATGTTTGTCAGGATAGGATAGTATGGAGGTCAGTCTGTTTTTCCTACACAGAATATGAAAACAGTATGATGGTATGTATGAATGTATGAAACTAGTAAACCTAGTGAAGCTCACAATGTCCAACGTCGAATGTCGAGTTAGAATACAACAGGACGTGTCCGAACCCCTGAAGACTTTCAACGGACTGAGGCAGGGAGACGCACTTGCGTGCACACTGTTTAACTTGGCACTGGAAAAGGCCATCCGAGACTCGGGTATTCAAATTGGTGGCCATATCTTCAATAAATCTGTGCAACTCCTTGCCTACGCTGATGATATAGATATCATTGCACGCTCGGAAAATGATTTAAAAATTGCATTTAAAGCCCTGGCTGCATCAGCAAGGAATATGGGGTTGATGGTAAACGAGGGAAAGACAAAGTATATGCCAGTGCATGAACGTCGAAAACCGCCAGATTTGCGAGTCGACGATTACACATTCGAAACTGTTAGCGAGTTTGTGTACCTCGGTACTATGGTGACAAGTGACAACAATGTCTCAACCGAAATAGTGTCCGCAAATCGGTGCTACTATGGGTTGCAGAGGCACATGAAGTCTCGTCACCTCACCAGAAAAACGAAAGTCCTCCTCTATCCTCCTAAGACTCTAATTCGGCCAGTACTCTCATATGGATCAGAATGTTGGGCAATCGCTAAATCTGATGAAAGAGCCCTGGAAATTTTTTAGAGGAAGGTGCTGAGGAGGATCTACGGCCCGACATGTGACAATGGAGAGTGGCGTATCAGGCACACCTACGAATTGTATGATCTGTACAAGGAGGCAACCATAGTGACAGAAATAAGAATAGGAAGACTCAGATGGGCTGGACACGTCCAAAGAATGAGCGGGGAGGACGTCCCAAGACGGATCATGAATGGTGCACCGGGGGGACGAAGAAAAGTTGGAAGGCCGAAGCTTCGATGGCTGGACGGTGTGGTGAAGGATGCGAACAACATCGGCGTCCATAACTGGCGTAATGCGTCGCAGGATCGACAGTCATGGAGGCGGGCTCTGCAGGAGGCTAAGACCCGACCTGGGTAGTGGAGCCACAGATGATGATGATGATGATGGTATGTATGTATGTTTGGAGATTTAAGTATCAAACTATTAAGTCTTCTTACATATTGTGTATAGGCGACTACCATACAAATTGTATGAAGTGATGTCGTCACTAAAAAAATTGTTAAAAAAAAATTTGAGATGTGCTAATACAATGTTTATATTTTTTATATAAAATTAAATTTTCTAGTTGGGGTGTTTAGTCTTTTTTCGATATTTTAAAAAAAATGGAAATATAGGCAGTTAAACTCATAAATTTATCATAAAAAAAATATTTTTCTTAATAAAAAATGTTTGAGAAACCCTGGAATTTTTTTGAATAAACTTATTTGAGATTTTCTATTTGTCTATCTTTTTACCAATTTTCAGCGTTCTAGCTTTTATGGTTTCTGAGATAAATGGAAAAATACCCTGACTGAAACAAAAATTTACAATTCTGAGTATAAAAATTTAGTAGGCCTATAACATTTTATATATACTGAAAATTTGGGCTCTGTAAATTGAGCGGATCAAAAGTTTTAAGACACACACACACCAATGTTTTCTGAACGCACATCTTCTTTTTCTTCTTCTGGTGCCCTGTCAGGAACCGCCGACGCTGGCGATCACTCTGTCAATCAATCCCTCCTTGTCCCGAGCTATACAACTTTCAGCCCAAGTTATAGAATAATCTGCTTCATTTTTTAACAAATATAATTCATAGTTTCAGTGCCGGCCGTTTTATTATTTAAAAATACATAAATCACAATCAAGTTTTTCGTTCCTCGTCTCACTAGGAAAACCTATTCTGAGACGGCTCACAAACAATGTTCCTGTTTAAATATATTATTTATTATTCAGTGCCAGCCAAAACAACTATCGTCTTAAAATTTTTTTAATTAAAATTACAAAACAATAACAAAAAAATATAAAAAACAAAGTACCTAATTACATTAAATGAACAGAAAATAATATATAATAAATTACTATATTAAAAAAAGTTTGTATTTGTATTTGTTTGAATTTTCTTTCTAGTATTTAAACATTGAAGTGGATATTTTAGTAATGACCACAACCCATTCGTTTCCGATAAAATTAATTTACAATACCCACAAACGCTATCATTTTTTTTGTTATTATTCAACCAACATAATAATATGCACATATCGCGCATCGGCAACGAGAGAGTCACAACACAAATAATGTAGTTTTTGGGATATCGCTTTTTAATATTTCTTGTATCAGAAAATCTCAATAAACGAGTATGGTGTAGAAGGCTTATGTTGTATGAAATATTTTCATAAAAGCAGATAAATTTTGTTTTAAACAACGTTAGAGCATTTTGACAATTTTGACACGTGATATCATATGAAGAAATTTTTTGTTATTTATGGAATGCTAATCAGTTCTATGTTCAAGCTCTTAACATTATAATATGAAATCAAATTACTGAACTTTTCAATACTTAATCTTATTATATACATTTTAAATTTTACTACCAGGAATATAAATTATCTAACGATAGTATATTTTTATGTTAAGATAGACAAACTATTAATGCAGTATGGTGAAGAAGGCTTATGTTGTATGAAATATTTTAATAGAAGCAGATAAATTTTGTTTTAAAGAGCGTTAGAGCATTTTGCAAATTTTGACTCGTGATATCATATGAAGAATTTTTTTGTTATTTATAGAAAGCTAATCAGTTCTTTGTTCAAGCTCTTTACATTATAACATGAAATCAAATTACTGAACTTTTCCATACATAAGAAATTTATCTTATTATATACCTACATTTTTATTCATTCTAAATTTTACTACCAGGAATATAAATTTTCTAACGATAGTATATTTACAAACTATTAATACAGTATGGTGAAGAATGCTTATGTTGTATGAAATATTTTAATAAAAGCAGATAAATTTTGTTTTAAAGAGCGTTAGAGCATTTTGACAGTTTTGACACGTGATATCATATGAAGAAATTTTATGATATTTATGAAAAGCTAATCAGTTCTATGTTCAAGCTATTAATATTCTTATATCAATATGAAATCAAAGAAATGAACATTGCCAAACATAAAAAAAATTCTCTTGTTTCATATAAGTTTCATACAAAAATCCATTAAATAAAATATAATTTTTGAAACCGTTGAATATTTTTCTTTTAACATTGACCAACTTTGAATTCAATTTTATGAAAATTATTGGTGTTGTATAAATAGTTGAAACCAAATTAAAATATCTCTAATTTCCAGGTCGTGAGAGCATTTTTCAGTTTTAATAGATGAAATCATAAAGAAACATTGAGAAAAAATGAACCTTTGTCTATGGAAAACAAATCAGCTCTAAGTTTATGGACTTAACACATACCTATGATATTAATATGAAGTCAATCGGACTTATAGTTTGGGCTGCAGAGAGGACACAAAAAAAACAACGTAAATGATGAATTCATAGAGAAGAAATCACAAGTTGTCTATTGGAAAACTAATCAGCTCTTGGTCTTTGCACGTATGATGTTAATATGAAGTCGATCGGACTTATAGTTTGAGCTGTAGAGAGGACATAAAAAAGATAAATGCTACGGAGTACGGCGTACGGCGTGTACGCCGTATACGCCATACACACAAACACATCACAACGAAACTCATAGTGTGTATTCTCTACATGATACCCATTGAGAAATTGATGTAAAAAAATACGCTTATATTTTGCGAAATCATGACTGTTGGCGCAGATGACAGATACTTCCTTTTTGTACCTATCCTCATCTTCCTGACATACCTAAAATCACCATACCTACATCCATACCTGAACGTGGCAACAACAATCTCGCCTCTGTTCGCGCGCGGGCCAACCACGTTCTCCAGTCTCTCGAGAATACGCGTCTTTGAACCATCTCGTGTTACACAAGCGCCGTGCGCCATACATATAAAAACATTAAAATACGTTCGCGGCTTTCGCACGTATATTACAGACAAAATTGTGAACATAGTTTTATTGAATCAGTGACGAGAAGGAAGGACAAACGCGACAGAGGAAAAGAAGAAACCAGCTGGCACAGTAAGTCCACTCCTTTTCATTTTCCGTCTAGTCCAATCTGTTCTTTGCCGATATCGCACATAAATTATTTTGGTCCTTTCGAGCGGATCAGTAATTCGCAATTACTGACTGTATAAATTGAAGTAATTAGTTCGTGATTTCACACAATTATTTTCATTTATATTTATGTTCACAATAGTTGTCTTAAAATAGATTATTTATATAAAAATAATCATCTTTTATGCGTTTCTACGTATATATTATACGTAGATTATATCTAAACATATTTTTCTGTATACCTACAATATATTGTAATTTTGTAAATTTAAATATAAAATGTCCGACAAAAAGTTATTGTCGTTACAAGCTAAACGCGATCGAATTATATCGCGATTACAAATAACATATGATTTATTAAAAGATAACTCTAAAAAAGATATATTTTTATCGCGTTGTACCAAATTGTTAGATTGGTATAATGAATTCGAATCATTGCAAGAAGACATGCATGAGATTCTTTTATCTTTAGAAAATAAACATAATGAAATTAGTCAGTTAAATGCCATATCCACGCAAACTGATCAATTATATTTTGAAATCCTATGTAAACAAAAATCCTTTCAGTCAGATATATGTGAAACATCCAAAGTTACAAATATACATAATATAAGACCGCCGATTATTAATCTACCTACATTTAACGGTATCGATATTAAGTCTTGGTCATATTTCTATTCTATGTTTAAAAGTGTTATCCACGATGTACCTACATACTCAAATATCGAAAAATTTCATTACCTATTGTCTGTTGTATCTGGGCCGGCGCTAGGTATTATTAAATCTTTGCCTTTAATAGATGAAAATTATCACATCGCGTGGGACATATTAGTAAATCAGTATCAAAATTCGCGAATATTATTTGCTCATTATGTCGACGAGATTCTGAATATTCGCACTCTGCAATCTGAATCCGCTTTCGGAATTTCTAAAATTTTAAATACTTTTCAAGAGAATATTCAAGCTCTGGAAAGTATGAAAATTGAAAATTTATTTGATAAGTTTATCGCGCACATGGTGATAAAGAATTTAGACGTAACCACTCGTCGCACTATTGAGTCGAAGCTCAAAATTGAAGAAATTCCTAGTTCAGAAACTGTCTATTCTTTTCTTAGAAATCATTGTCGCACTCTAGAAATTGTAACGCCAAATGTTAGTAAAGAGAAAAAAGGTCATATTAAAACATTATTATCATCAAACAATCCCCATTTTTCAAAATGCCCTTTGTGTAGTGGAGCACATTTTCTATATAAGTGTGCTCAATTTATGGAAATGTCTCCGTATCAACGCAAAGAAAAAATACAGAGTCTTAATCGTTGTACTAATTGTTTCAAACAACATGCTTATAAAACCTGCAATTCAAAATATACATGTCGAACATGTAGTAAACGCCATCATACTTTATTACATTTTGAATTTACGCCCTCTAATGATTCGACGCATCAAGGCACCGGCGCGGGCGTCAGTGCGCCGGCTACGGCCCTGAACGCTAGAGCCGCCGACCGTAATATGTACTCGTGTCGAGCCAATTCAGTTTTATTAGGGACGGCGCGGATCCAAATAAAAAATAATAATAATATTTTTGAATGTATACGCGTTGTTATCGATAGCGGTTCCCAAGTTTCTGTGATTACATTGGAATGTGTACGACGTTTAAAATTAAAAATTAACAAATGCAACATACCTCTAAACGGTTTAGGAAATTCAATAATAAATAATTGTTTAGGTATAACAACCTGTTTTATTAAACCGAAAAATAAAACAGGACCAATGCTCAAATGCACCGCTATTGTGATAAAAGAAATTACGTCACATCTTCCTGCATGTAACCTTTCTTCGAAAATAATATCACAATTTCAAAATTTATATTTAGCCGATGAGTTTTATCACAAACCAGGTCCAATCGATATGTTATTAGGCGCTGATATGTACCTAGATATAATAAATAGTAATAATCACGAAATTATTCGTGGCACCCCTGGTGCAATCAATAGTATATTTGGTTACATAATAACGGGACGAATTGAAATGAAACAACATGAAATTTCTTCTTCATTTTTAATTGAAACAAATACCTCTTTATGTGACATGATAAAACAATTTTGGGAAGTCGAAGAAACACCTTCGTATTCGAATTTAAATACGGATGATAATTTAGCTGAAAACATTTTTGCGTCAAAACATTATCGCGAGAATGACGGGCGATATGTAGTACCGATGTTATTGAAAACAGAAAATATACCTATCAACAATTCCTTTCAACTCGCAGACACGCGATTAAGGAAATTACAATTTCGTTTTCAAAAAAATCAAGATTTAGCAAATACCTACGGAAAATTTATACAGGAATATGAAAGTTTAGGACACATGAAACGCGTTCCTATTAATTCTGAATCTTTTTTCTTGCCCCATCACTGCGTTTTTAATCCTTCTAGCGATACGACGAAGGTCAGGGTAGTTTTCGATGGATCAAGTAAAACCGAACCTGATAATATTTGTCTGAATGACTTGCTTCTTAGTGGTCCAAAACTACAAACAGAAATTCCGTGCATGATGTTAAATTTTCGATTTCATAAATATGTTTTCACTGCAGATATTTGTAAAATGTATCGACAAATATTAATATTACCATCCGACCGTAAATTTCAACATATTCTTTGGAGACAATCTCCTGATAGCCCACTCATTGATTTCGAGTTACAAACCATCACATATGGATTGTCGAGTTCCCCTTTCTTAGCAATCCGAACTTTACGACAACTGGCCATGGATGAAAATTCAAAATATCCGGAGGCTGCACGGGCACTTGTGGAAGACTTTTACGTCGACGACTTAGCCACAGGCGCTGAAACCCTCGAGTCAGCCTGTCAACTTAAAAATGATATAACTGCACTGTTAAAACTTGGACAATTAGAGCTAAGTAAATGGCAGTCAAATTCGCCTTCACTATTGAAGCAAGATTTTATCGGAACTTCTGAATCAAGATCGTTTGATAATACTGAAACCGACAAAATTGTTAAGTTATTAGGCATTCAGTGGCTCCCCCAAACTGATAACTTTACCTATGATATAAAAATTATACCTACTGAGAGCTGTACAAAAAGAAATATTTTGTCAATTGTGGCTCGACTGTTTGATCCATTGGGCTGGATTACCCCTGTACTCTTTTTCGCAAAGTGCTTGATGCAAGAGTTGTGGAAACTGAGGGCCGATTGGGACGATCCTGTTCCATCCGATATTCAGAATAGGTGGGATACATTTGTTGGCCAACTGTCACTTCTTCGTACCTTAAAAATACCTAGATATTATAATACATTAAGCACCAGTCGCTTGATCCTCGTAGGATTTTGCGACGCGTCACAACTAGGTTACGCGGCCGTCGCTTACTTAGTAAATTTAAATACAAATACTACTCATCTTATGATGGGAAAATCGAAGGTACCCCCCTTAAAAACACTGTCTATTCCACGATTAGAATTGTGCGGTGCTGTCCTTCTAACCAAACTTATTAAATACATTATGTCATCCGTTAAATTTTCTCAACAGATAGAAAACGTTTTTCTTTTTACGGATTCGACTATTGTGCTAGCGTGGATTAAAACTCCGCCATATTCATTAAAAACATTTGTCGCAAACAGGGTTGTCCAAATTCTGGACAATGTACCCACTGCTATTTGGAAACATGTTATCTCGGAAGAAAATTGCGCCGATTGCGGATCTAGAGGCCTTCTTCCAAAAGACATTGTTTCACACCCCTTGTGGTTTTCAGGACCTTCTTGGCTTCATAAGCACAAGAATGACTGGCCGTGTTCAGTCAATATCGAACTTGAAAATATACCTGATATTAAATCAGTAAATACGAAAACTTTGATATCTCAATTAGTACCGAATTCTATGTTATGCAAATATTCGTCTTTAAATAAATTACAACGCGTTATTGCTTGGATATTACGATTCGTTAATCGATGTAGAAAAGTCAATATAATTAAGCAAAATCAATTATCTCTTACTACATTCGAATTAAATGCTGCACTTACAAAAATTATCTGTATTGAGCAAGATACATATTTTCTTGATGAAATAAATAAATTAAAAAACGGAATCCCATGCTCACGTCATATTCAAATTTTAAAGCCATTTTTGGATTCATGCGGAATCCTCAGGGTGGGCGGAAGATTACAATATTCAAAATTACCATATGATAGTAAATTTCCTATTTTACTTCCGAAAACATGTCATTTAGCATATCTCATAATAGATTACTATCATAAAATATATCTTCACGCCGGACCGCGAAGTCTTCAATCCATGATATCGCGAAAATATTGGATCTTGGGAGCACGAAACAAAATTCGTTCTCAACTTTCTAAATGTATTACATGCCATAAATTAAAAGCGACTGCGTTTCCCCCACTCATGGGTGACCTACCACCCAGTCGTGTCCAGCAAAGTCGTCCTTTTGCAAAAGTAGGTGTCGATTTTGGGGGTCCTTTCCTTTTGAAAGACCATAAGCGACGCGGAGCGAAATCTTCAAAAGCGTATTTATGTTTATTTGTTTGTTTATCCACCAAGGCATTACATTTAGAAGTAGTATCTGACTTATCGTCTGAAGCATTTTTAGCGGCACTCAATAGATTCACAGACCGCCGTGGTTTGTGTTCGGAAATTATTAGTGACAATGGTACGAATTTCGTTGGTGCGAATCGTCACTTAAAGGATGTACATAAGTTTTTCACAACCTCACCACAGCGTGAGAAAATTTATGATACGCTTTCAGAACGGGGTATCATTTGGTCTTTTTCTCCTCCATCATCACCACATTTTGGAGGTATTTTCGAAGCAGGAATAAAATCTGTAAAATATCATTTAAAACGGGTCATGGGTGAAATTCAATTAACTTACGAGGAATTCGCTACGCTGTTGACTAGAATCGAAGCTATTCTTAATTCCAGACCTTTATGTCAAATAAGTACTGACCCTGAGGAGGTCGATGCACTTACCCCAGGTCACTTCCTGATTGGTGGGAATTTAATGTCTGTCCCAGATTATGATTGGTCTGAATCTCCTTCAAATAGGTTTAGTCGTTGGCAACATCTCCAGAAGATGTCTCAACACTTCTGGAAACGCTGGCACAACGAATACCTCAATACCTTACAACAGAGATCAAAATGGTCAAGGTCTACTCCAAACCTTAAAGTAGGACAGTTAGTACTTATAAAGGATGAACGTCTTCCTCCTTTAAAATGGGTTTTAGGAAGAATAACACATGTCCATCCTGGAAAGGATAACGTCGTTAGGGTTGTTACTGTTAAAACCCAAAGCGGTACTTTTGTTCGTCCTGCATTAAAATTATGTCCATTACCGATCGAATAGGTAAACATAATGTATTTTTATTTATTTATTTTTATTTAATTTTATTTTTTTTCTTTGTAAGACCATGTTGCGTCTTCGCTTTATTTGTTTTTTAAGACCATGTTGCGTCTTCGCCTTATTTGTTTTTTTTTAAGACCATGTTGCGTCTTCGCTTTATTTGTGTTTTAAGACCTAGTTGCGTCTTCATATGTAATTTGTATTATTGAATAAAAATTTGTTTTGTGTACTTATATATAAATATACTCATATTATGTATACAGACAACTTACGTGAACATGAATATAGGATAAAATATTGTGTTTGCTTTTCTTTTCTTTTTCACTTTAATTTGCAGACCAAATTAGGTGGGCGGTATGTTGGCGCAGATGACAGATACTTCCTTTTTGTACCTATCCTCATCTTCCTGACATACCTAAAATCACCATACCTACATCCATACCTGAACGTGGCAACAACAATCTCGCCTCTGTTCGCGCGCGGGCCAACCACGTTCTCCAGTCTCTCGAGAATACGCGTCTTTGAACCATCTCGTGTTACACAAGCGCCGTGCGCCATACATATAAAAACATTAAAATACGTTCGCGGCTTTCGCACGTATATTACAGACAAAATTGTGAACATAGTTTTATTGAATCAGTGACGAGAAGGAAGGACAAACGCGACAGAGGAAAAGAAGAAACCAGCTGGCACAGTAAGTCCACTCCTTTTCATTTTCCGTCTAGTCCAATCTGTTCTTTGCCGATATCGCACAATGACTCTCCCCTATTCCATAGTGTGGAGAGTAAAAATTACTGAGATGACATATTGAAAATGTACCTAATGCTATATTTAATCAGATTAATCAATGTACTATTATAATATTTTCACAGACTCCTGATGTGTCTTTTTTTGGCATAATGAATGATATTTACAAGAAATAAAAGAGCAAGAAAAATGTCATTTTATAGGTTGTGACTGTTATATTCGCTAGCTTTATAATATTTAATAAGAATTACTCAAAAATATTGTTATATCACATCATATTGTGTCTCTATTTTTGCCGAAATAAAAGTAAACACATGAAGGTTACTTACCGCAACAGGGTTATTACACAGATTATGACACTACTACACACACCAAACGTACGTCCACTCTGTACTAACTTTGATATATATATTTTTTTTAATTTATTTGAAAAAATGGGCAACGTACAATAATATTTTTTTAAACAAATATAAAAGATAAGAATAGCAACATAAGTAATTGTAACTTAATCAGCCCACCTTTGATTTCATGGTGCATTGTACTCACTATTGGTAACAAAAAAAAAATATTATTCCTGTCTAACGTGGCTCCTGAAAAGAGTCCTGGACATACAGAATATGTCCACGGACCTGATCTTTTCCAAATTATTATACGTGGTAAGGCATCGGTACAATGGCGAATTTTGAGCGGCATTAGTGTTTTTTTTTGTCTAAAAAGAACGTTGAGGTGTGTCTTGTTCGTCTGTTTGGTATGTTGAAGTTAATAATTTTCAGAAGGTCTGTACAGTCAATATTGAAGTTTATTATGTCATAAAGGTACATTAAGTCTGAGGTCCTTCGTCTTGTCTGTAAAGTCTGCAATTCATGTTTGTAGTTATTACCAAATTTGTACTTCATATGTTTCAAAAATATTTGTTGTATTCGTTCTATACTGTTAATGTAAATATTATATTGTGGATTCCAGATGACTGATGCATGCTCCAATTGACTTCTAACAATTGTGTTATATAGTATGATAAATGTTTTCACTTGTGTGAATGGTTTGCATACTCTCATCAGGAATCCCAACATTTTATAAGCTTTCAGTGTAATTGTGTCAATGTGTTTGTCAAATAAAAGTTTACTGTCCAGTTGTATACCTAAGTCTCTACAGTCTGATTTCTTATCAATCGCCATATATGACACTATATGCGGCAAATATACTAATATAGTGCCATATATGACACTACATATATTAGTATATTTGCCGCAGATGTTAGACAACTGGCTCCGTAAAAAAGAGTATTTTGCGCCATATCTCGGCAAAGAACTGTACTATAATTATGAAGTTTTTTTTGCAGATAAAGTTGAAGAAAGCCGATCTTATGGCATACTAACTTAAGTCAATTTCATATTGTTATGTGTTGTGACACTCTCGTTGCCGATGCGCGTATGTAGGTACGTCTATGTGTATAAGTTATGAATGTGAGAAAGGGGTTTTCACAGGGGTCATATTGTGATGGTTGATGATAAAAAATGGACAACCATTTTTATTACCAAGCCGCTACACAGCCTGTTTAACCATTTCATCACATGGACACTGGTAATTTATTATTAGAAATAATAAAATATCGCATTTCCCTTTTCGAGAGATGATTTATCTCACAGAAAAAAAAACAAAGAGGGATATTTTTGTACCAATTCAATACGAACGACGAATTTTATCATTTTAAATTGTCATTTTTTTTAATACATAATTATAATTTATCAAATTAATTTATTTATTTTAACATTTTATTTATAATATATTAATTGAATGTTGTTCAATTATTATATTATATCAGTTGCAAAACACTAATTTTTCAATTCAAAGCGGGTGAATCAGTCAAATCCTCGTGCCGTAAAGGCAATAAATAACGTAAATGCCATAAAGGCAATAAATAACGTAACGGGTTTCATAATTAATGTAAAATTTCAAAATTAACGAATAATAAAAAAATTTCAACGTTAATTCACTATTTTTCCTCACATAATTTTTTTTTTTCACTGATACTATATTTTCTGATAAACACAAAACTGTTTTTTTTTCATAATTAATTTAGAGCGACAACGTTAGTTCATATTAATATTTTTGGTGTAATCGTTTGTCAAAATAAAAGCACAATATTCTCTTCAAACGACTCATTTTTTTTTACTAAAATGAAAAACCATTATTTTCTATATTTTATCGATCAAATTTAATACATAGGCACTATAATTTGAGATCGAACTTCACAATTTTATCTTTTATTTATTTAGAAGAAAATATTATAAACAAAATAATATATTAAAGATACCTGCTTCACTAGACACGAGTCTGTTCCGAAGCAATAAACACGTAAAGTTTGTATTTGTAGATAGTTGTGACACGTATGATTCAACTTCGTATATTTGCTAATACGGTATAATACCCAACAAAAGCTATGTCGGTAGATTTCATCATATTTCGGATATAATGAACATGAACTAGCTAAACAAATTTTGATCATTTACTGGCTGGAAAATTAATAATTATTAGGAATTTATGAGTATTTCCGCATATTCAAATATCAATATAAAGGGGTTAGTGAAACATCGACGTCATACACAATCATTAATTTACAATTACTTTTCAATTATCTGATAACCGAGGTAGGAAATTGGTTATACTGTTATACATAGTATGTTGTGTCGGTCCAATTAACAATTTCTATAGAATGTGTATAAATCAACTAATAAATTATTTCCCTATGAAGAGATTTTGCCAATTTTTATTCATTAGATAGAATGCGTCACGTTCTGTCTCTGCAAACAACGTCGTTAAACTTTAATATGTTCAGACGTCTTGGGTAAAATTTCTAGTAGACTCCTCAGCCATTTCTCCACTGTTTGATATACATAGGCCTCTTCCAAATTTCTCCGTTTGTCTGTATCATGCGCTCTCTATATCTTCGGCCCTCAGCTTGGCTTTGTCGTCTGCTCATCATTACGTGGTCTACCGACACTTTTTATGTTGTAAGGTCGCCATTTATGGATTTTTGGTTTCCATCTCCAATTGTCTGGTCACATGCCCTGCCCATTTAAGTTTCCCAATACGGCATGTGACTCTTTTAGGTGTCTGAATAGACGAGGAATTTATTAAAAAGATAATCACCCAACTTTTGCGTCTCTGAATTCGAAACGTAGGTTTGTTAGAAAAAATTAAGATTTGTTATTTGTCACAAACACAGTGTTCAAAAAAGTTTGAATAAATAAGAGCAAAGAATGGAACAAGTTGATCATCAAAAAAGGGATTTAAAAATGCATGTCTACATTGATATCCTATATTGATAAAAGGACACTTATATTAATTTGATAATAACGTATTTGCTTATTTCTCTTTGATAGTAAATAAATCATTTTTCCTTTCAAAATTGAATTGATAGGGATCTCATTAAAAAGGCATAATTGGTGAACGTTGCGCAAGCGCATAAAGTGATCACGTAAACCAGCCGATGACAGGTCGTAAGCCCTGTAGTGCCTTGATTTCCCGGTTCTCCTACAATAAATATTCCAACTTCGTCTCTATTGAGATAATTAAAAATCTGTTAAAAAAATCATTTTTCCTCTTTTTTTAAGTTTATTTTTATTGTATAGTTTTCTAATTTAGGCGACAATATTAAATTTTATAGAAATATAAAAATAAATGCTTTCCGAATATTGTTTGTCGTGGATTTGAATTTTTATTTTTGATGAAAAAAGTAAATTTCTTGGAAAAATGGTCTGACTTGAAAACAACTCGGCCGAAAAATGTTTCCTTTTTTTAAGTTCCTTCATTCAAACTTTTTACACGGGACACTTGTATAGAATTAACCATCACATAATTTCACAAGAAATTACAGTTTGAAAATTTATTTCCTTCAAGATTGGATTGGCTTTTCAGACTTATGTTTGGCTTTCGCAATAGGTACTTTAAAAATGGTAAAAAATAAACGTCTCTTTTGATGTTTTAATTTGCTTTAATTCGGATGTTTTATTATCAAATATTCATATTTTTTTTACTTTTGCCCTACTACTTATTTAAGTGTTCCTGAAAGCGGGTTCAAATTTCACCATGACCTATTTCGTTCACCTTCATGAAACAAAACATATTATTTCAAAATCAACGATTAATATCGTAAGTCTCCAGAATGTGGGAACTTGTTATTGGATGCGTGTTCAATTAATATTTTACATAGAATCTGCTTGTTAGTTGCCCGAGAAGAAATATTAAATAAAATAAAAAAAAACATTATATCAATCTACAATAATATCAAATCTAGGTAATTGGTGTGTTTTTTTTGTTTATTTCATAGTGTTTTTTTTTGTATAATAATAAATTAACCCTGTGCTTGTAGTCAATATTGTAAAAATAAAAAAAAGATATGCTTGAAAGTAGATACACAAATTTGAATTTGTGATTTTTTTATTTATGTAGGTATATTCTCAATCATCCCTTTCATTGGTTTGTACATACATACCTACATACATATAATATAACACTACGTAGGTAGGTAATCTAGGTGTTATTTCAGTATAGTTATATAGATGTTATGCTTACATAATATTTCCAAGACTTGCTACTTAACATCTTGTCTGATAAAACTTCCAAAGGAATTTCACCTAACGTCAATCATTTCATGTTTCCGTTTTAATCTTAAATTTTGTCTTAACAACACATCTGTCTATTTTCTGCCAGGATTACGTCGATTCATATTTCTAGTCAATCAATTATTCAAATCTAATTGTAAATCTTGCCAAATAATGTTTGAGTTGAGAAAATACAATTTTCTGCTTCCTGCACCACCACCCACTCTGTGTCTGGGGACTAAATAGACCATTATGGAACATATTATATAGATTCTGAAGAACTTTAAAAGTATACCATTAAATTTTCACGTAGACATATATTATTACCGAACTTCAATACCGGATTGAGATCGAGATCGTTTATCGAGATCGTTAATCGAGATCGAGATCTAGACCTAAATGAGATCGTTAAGAAGGATTTGTAATAGAACGATGTTTGACCGGGTAAGAAATGAGGACATAAGGAAAGAATGTAAGATGAAGAAAGATGTCATTACTAGAATGAAAGTGAACACATTGAGATGGTTTGGTCACATGGGGAGAATGAATGAGGAGCGCCTGACGAAGAAAATATACAGAGCGGAAAGGAATGGAATGAGAGGTCGGGGACGCCCAAGAAAGGGATGGCACGACCATGAGAACGAAATTTTGAAAGATCGAAATGTTAGAAGTGTGAGCAATAGACGAACATGTATGAGACGATGCATGAATGTGGACGAAAAGAGGGATGCGTGCCAGGATAGAAAAATGTGGCGTTCGGTTCTCTCTGCCTACCCCGCAAGGGACATGGCGTGATGGTATGTATGTATGTATGTATCAATACCGGATTTCTATGAACAGCATCACTATAAGAACCATTTAATACATAATTTGTTGATATCTCAAGCAATCTGTGTACTTTTCATATCTTTAATGATATAAAAATGATCTAAAAATAATTCTTCATTATAAATTTACTATATTTTATCTCAACACGATTTTTTTTCAATAATTTTACAACCTAAAGAGATTCAAAATCATGTTCAAATTTAATGCTTTTTCTACGAATCAGGCAGACATTTCGTGGTGCGCAGGTATTAGTTTTACAATCTTCTACCCTCTCCACATTACAAAACTTCCCGGTCAACATTTTAAATAGGAAAATGTCACATTTTCTCATGAAATTGGTAATTTTCAATTGATGTTTGTCATATTTTTTTCATTTATTGATTAAAAAATTAGTGTACAAATACATCACATTTTTAAATAATCATGCCATACATTCAACTTAGAGATGTCATTTACGATTTTATTTTTCTATGGTGCCATATCTACGTCACACTACCGTAAATCAAGTTAAACATTTTGTCACTGTAAGTAAAGAGTGTAAATACTGATTACCTACACTGTAGGTACACTTATTTCTTTAAACAACTAATTTCAATGTAAATCTCATATTTTTTTGCATATACGCAAACATTGGATTGTTTTCTCTTTTGGGAGTTTAATGCGGCCTTCGTGGCTCAGTTGGTTAGGTATCTGACTGCTGATCCAAAAGTCCCGGGTTCGATTCCCGTTGGAGACACAGTTTTTAATTGTTTTGTCAGTCTGGATCTGTGAGACGATTAATATCGCAAGTCTCCAGAATGGGGCAACTTGTTGTTGGGTGCGTGTTAAATTAATATTTAATATAGTACCTACATGTTAGTTGCCCGAGAAACAATATTAAATAAATAAATAAATGATACTTTTATTGACAAACTTTTTTAACATCTCAATAGAGATGAAGTTGGGATATTGTAGAAGAACCAGGAACTCGAGGCACCTACAGGGATTACGACCTGTATCGGCTGGTTTACGTGATCACTTTATGTGCTTACACAACGTTCACCAGTTATGCCTTCTTATTGAGTTCCCTTATCAATGATATTTTTAAAAGTTCTATATATTTGAATAGTGTGTAACAATTCACCTAAAAATAAGGAACTATACTATTGCTTTCTATGAAGTAACGGAAAAACCTTTTTTTTGTAACGCCATCTATTGAGAAATTAGTTTACATATTTGTAAGTTGCTTTTTAAAATATAATTTCATGATGTCAGAATTGTAAGTACCTATTATTACACATATTTTTGTACAAACGAGGAAGTATTGCAAATTTAATCTCTAGATATTGAATTAAAATGACCAATTTTCTCACAAAAGTTAGTAAAATGATAGCATTTTAACATCAGATATGAGCATCTACACGACCTTTTGTCGGACAGAACCTTCATAATATTGTGTAGGTATCTTCCATCTAAATTATCAATTGGAAAGTCCTGTCCAATTATGGAATGTGTTCATTGTACTGTAATCTTTTATTCTATGTAAGTTATGTAAAAGGAACGTATCTTATTACCAGCGTAAACTCGTGTATGTATCATAATATTATAATGAAGAAGGGTTGTTGGATTTTCCAAGAAACAAATATAAACTTCAATGAATACAGACATAATGTATTACCCCTAACAAGATATCCTGTCAGTATTGATTCATACTAAGTTTAAACATTAAACCTACCTTTCTATTAATTATTTACATACATATATGCATAATACTTTTAAATTTAAAAATTTTGTGTTTATTTGCAATTGTAGGTGTAGTCGATAACAAAAATAAACACTAGGTATAATAACTCTTAATTGACACTCCTTTTCTATCCTCTCTCTCCTCCCACAACCTGTTTCTTCTCTCTTTCTGTTTCTTCTCTCTTTCTTTGATGCTGTGATTTTAAATTTAATTTTATTTTTGTTTTCTATTCGTTTTTTTATATAAATTTAATGTACCTACGACTAGACTATTTATGTTCTTACGTTGCTTTGGTTGGTTGGAAAAATTTCCTTGTGGCAATAAACACGCCG
This sequence comes from Molanna angustata, assembly GCA_963576475.1. NCBI lineage: Eukaryota > Metazoa > Arthropoda > Insecta > Trichoptera > Molannidae > Molanna > Molanna angustata. The sequence goes on from OY754968.1 coordinate 16,084,323, forward strand.
TTAAACATATTATTGTACATGAATTGAATAAATAAATAGGTATTTCTATGATTTGCCGTTTGGTTCGTCGCAAAGGAATCGAAATAATAATAATAATAATAATTCCTTGCACCCAGCGTAAGTGGCGAGTTTATTGCCGTATGGCAATTTCTTCCAACTAACCAGTGTTTCCAGCCCAGAGAAGCAGTGTTTGCGTGTGAAATGAATTTAAATAAATTTCTCCTCTGCTGGGAATCGAACCCAGGACGCCCGCACAGAAACCAAACGGCTTACCAACTGTGCCACGGCGGTCGGAAATAAGATTTGTAGAAGGAAAACGAGTACATAGATGTCACATTTCTACATAATTCATTATTGCAATTCGTTGTAACTACAGATCTAGTGCGAATTGGACGCGTATGAAAGACAATTTGACATGGTGAAAGGCGCATGAACAAAATAAAAAGACATAGATTTAGAGAATTATGAATCCAAAAATTAAAATAATCTAATGTGTGATAAAATTATTTACATAGGTAATTAAAAATGTTGCGGATTGCATTTCATAACAATGGAGACAGGGCTAAACAGGGCTATCCTTACTATTGAAAAAAAAATGATCAAATAATTATCAGCGAAGAAAGTAAACAAAGCTGAAAATGGTGAAAGAAATTCGACCAATAAATGCTAGAATTTCCATATTGGTTATAATTATGTATTGTAATAATGGAGTGTATGTGTAATGTGTATTGTAAGTTTATAACTCTAATAATAACAAACATGTTGTATGAAGCCGAGCATGAATGTTGGTTGGTTGTAATAAATTATGCGCCAGTGTGCATTATATTAATTTGTTTATATTATGTACAAAATAAATAAATAAAATGTTATTGAGACGACAAAATGTTTATCAAAATTTTACTATAGTTTAAATAATCAAGCACTACGTAATGTAAAAGAAACTAAAGACCTTGATTTCATCCTTGACTCAAAACTATTATTTGACAAGCACATTGATTACATTGTATCCAAAGCGTCTAGGATCCTCGGCTTTATCCTCCGTACATGCAAGCATTTTAACAATATTTTAACATTGAAAACATTATACTTTACATATGTGCGCAGCATTCTGGAATATTCTTCACAAGTCTGGAATCCTAGGTACTCTACCTACATACATAGAATAGAAAAAATTCAGAATAGATTCCTAAAGTACCTCGATTTTCGTTCCTTCCGAACTCATCTTAGCTACTCTGATTCTGCTGAGTTCTTTAAACTTAGCACATTGGAAGACCGCAGAAATATTTCCGACGCCGTCTACTTATATAAAATCGCCAACTCCATCGTGGATTGCCCGGAACTGCTTGAAAAATTAGCTCTTCGAGTTCCCACCCGAGCTACCCGATCCTACCACTTATTACACCTGCCTCACTGTAACACAAGCGCTAAACAACATGCATTCATGTATCGAGCATCACACTTCTTCAATGAGCACTTAAACGAATTTGACTTATTCAACTCCTCAATAACTAATATCAAATCAAAACTTCTCTTACAATAATTATTCATGTAAACTAATCCCTCTCCTTCTGTACTCCCTCTCTTCCCTCCCTATTCCCTCTTAACTCCCTCCTACCTCAATAATACTTCCTACTTTTGACATAATATAATTTTACCTGTATACTTGTGGAAACATGTTATTGGCATAGTTGTTATTATTTTATTGTTAATCCCTTATATTGTATTAAGCTGTTTGTTTCCCGAATATAAATAAATTAATAAATAAATAAATCAAAAAATGAAAGTGTGGCCCTCTGCGAAATACGGATAATAGGTAGGTGATAAATACCTGATTAGAATCTACAATCTCGTATTGTGTCAGTATTTATGACGAGAATATTGATTAAGAAAACTCTGAAGGAATTTAACTAATAATGTTTATAGAAAACATTTTCAAAAAAATATACAAGAACTGAACGAAAATGTGAGTCTCAAAATAAATACTTAACATATTGCATATACATTATATCAAAATGTATTATATAATGCGAAAGCGCGACTCTCCACTCTTCATTGTGGAGATTAAAAAGAGAATTGATTGTCAAACATCGGAATTGCAACATCGATTCAGAACAAGTAGGTACCTACATAGATGACAAAACAAAGAAAAGATGGATATCAGGTCAAGAAAACACAAAGGCATTAGATATTACGAACAGATTCTAGCAAGAAATATCTATAAAATATAAAGTGAGCGAAATATTCAAAGAGATCGTAATGAAATTTCTTTTTTACTGTAAAATAATAATAAAAGTAATTTCATAGAGTTCAGAAAAGCAAGATTTGCTTCAGAATTTCATTTTTGACGTTTTAGTACATCGTTCTTCTATAGAGAATAACGACTAATGTGAATTGTTTTCGGATTTATTTGTCGTAAAAAACAATTTGTTTATTTAGATTTAGAGAAAAGTTATTTAGGATGTGTTGTAATGTAAGGATAACTGAAATATGTTGCCAAATAAAACGTCAAACGCGCGATATTCCATGACTCACTTTTTGCACGGAGTACTACATCTACATAGTATATTATGTATAATAAAAATCTATGGAATAAACAACATGGCGACGAACCGCGCTGTCAAACATTAGTTATTAAAAATGTGCAAATATACGTACCCAACAATAATACAGAAAGTAATAATAGTCTTCATTGAATATATTTTACTGGCAACAAATATGTCAAAGGAGGCAACATAATGACACAAAAATATATTAAATTCGGTCAATTGGTTTTCCAACAAATGTTAGTTCGAATAATTTGCTTTCGGACAATTGTCATTCTAATAACTGATTTTCGAAAAATTGTTAATCGTACAATTGCGCATTCGAACAATTGTGTTTCGAAGAATTTTCATGTAATCGTCTATAATATTGATGAAAAAAATGCCTCCAAGTTTTTTCGTTTGCTACGATGACTAATTCTGCACCGTTTTATCTTTCGTTTCTATACATTTTATATAATATTACTCTTAGTATTCAAATAATTTGTAGCAACAAAAACATCAAAGCATGCAACAATTTTGCTTTCCTCCCCTCACATGCAATGTATGTAGATATGTATATTCTTGTTTCCATTTGTAAAATACACACCATTGTTGTTCCTTGTTGTTATAGAAAAAACAGAATATTTTTCTTGTAACGAGCCATTTCACACATTCTATTGTATTTCTCACGATGTGACATTTCAATCCGTACATTTTCTATGTATCCTCTATGAAAAATAGAAAAAAAACACACAATGAATAGTAGTTGCATATTTGTCTCCACTATTTTAGTATTGAAAGTACCGAAATTCTGATAATACACCGTACGAATTTCAATATATTCGAGAATTTATTTCTATAAGACGAAATGTATTCTTCATCAGCATTGTACCATTCAAATGAAACAATAACATAGCGATCCATAAATTTTGAATCACAGGTAAATGATACCGTCCAATATACTTTTACAATTCAAATTATTTGATGTACCTACTGACCCGAGTTAAATCAATTTTATAAAGGAATAGTCAATAAAGCCGTTTAATTCGATCATATTTCACTTGTAAACGTACCATCAAAGAAGAGTAAATTGTCCATAAACAAATCTCGCGTATCTTGTCTTGAAACTATGTCGATATGTCAAGAGAAATAAATTCTCTTGAACAAATGGACAGTTAGGATAATCTACAACCGCGAAAACAATTTCATGTAACAACAATATGATTCAAGAGGGGCTTCATTTTTCGAATTCGTCTGAAGATTCGACACATATACATATTATAGAAAGTAATTTCGTTATAAATATTACATTTCTGGTCCATTTGGAATAAAGTCTATATAGAAAGAGGAAGTTATATTTTATTATCAGAATGATGTATTCTACCTACCTATGTGGATATAATGAAAATTCATTTGGCAGTTTTATTATTCATTTTTGTGAAGCGCTCCTCAATAAGACGAGAATGCGTGGAAATGAAAGCTGGGATGACAATAAATAAGATTCTCCCCACTAGAGTTTCTCAATAAATCAGGAACTGAAGATTAACCGAGCGAGAAATTGTAGGAAAATCGAAAATTGTTTAAAATGGTTTGCCAAAAATCAATTGATCTCTTAGCGATGTACGCGAATAATATATTTTACCTTCTGTGCTAAACATGTGAATTGATCTGTCGTCTAAAATACAAACCCTGAACAAAATTTTTCATTACAATGTTTCCTTTTGTAAAAAAAAATGATTTATTTTGATTGAGTTTCATTAAAAAAATAAATACTTAAATAATACATAAAATAATAGACTGCCCTAACCTCTTAGATCCTTTTTGTTTCAGAGTTCAATCCTGTAATAGAAGGCAAATTGAAACATACATTTTCAATTACACCTTTTCGAACAAATATTGGTAAGAACGAATTGATTCGAAGAAATTGTTCGAACTGTAATACTTCCCTTAATCATATAGATATATGTAATTTAAAATTTGACCTTTTCAAACATAAATGTAAGAGCATTCATATTTTCAAATGTTTGAATGTTAACTTTGTGGTTCATATTTAAAAAATTTTTTTGCATCGTTTCAACCAAAAAACGTGGTTAATACAAAGTTATATCTTTAAATTTAAGTATTCATATTTATTCATGTGAGCATATTTTATGTGAAAAAACCATCTCATCTTGCTAGTAATGCAATTTTACTTAAAATTTCACAACAGGTATGATCTAGAAAGTGCATACTATGAGTTTCGTGACAATGTTTTCGTGTGTATGGTGTATTGTGAAAACTTTTGTCCTCTGGGAATCTTATAATTGTTTAAGAATCTAATAGAAATATCTATATTATAAATTTGAATGTTTGAATCTATGTATCTATGTATGTATGTGTTTAATGTGCTCCTAAACCGTTCATCCGATTGCAATAAAACTTTGGTGAACTGTTGAGAGTATGCCCGGGATGGTTTCTGGATTAAAAAAAATTTCTTCTTCTTCTTCTTCATCGGGTATTAGGTCATTTTACCTATGAAGGTGACTATCCTGGGAACCGTTCATCCGATTGCAATAAAACTTTGGTGAATTGTTGAGCGTATGAGCAGGATGGTTTCTGGATTGAAAATTTCTTCTTCTTCTTCATCAGGTATTAGGTCATTTTACCTATGAAGGTTGACTATCCTGGGAACCGTTCAGGATTCAGTTTCAGGATTTAAACTTTTTTCTTTTCTTCTTCTTCATGTATTTGGTCATTTTACTTATGAAGGTGAAGTATCCTGCGAAAAGAAGGTCCAACTGTCCTTTCATCTCTTCGCAGGTCTTCCAGGATGGTTTGTGGATTAAAACTTTTTCTTAACCTACTGAAGGAACGGGAGGTAATGAAGGGAAGAGAGGTACTTAAGGGCTTGAAGGGACGGGTAGTACCAAAGGGAAGAGAGGTACTTAAGGGCCTGAAGGAACGGGAGGTACTTAAGAGCCTGAAAGGAGGGACGTTCTGAGGGCTTGAAGGGACGGGTAGTATTGAAGGGAAGGGAGGTATTTAAGGGTCTGAAGGGACGGGAGGTATTTAAGGGTCTGAAGGGACGGGAGGTACTGAAGGGCCTGAAGGGAGGGACGTACTGAAGGGCCTAAAGGGACAGGAAGTACTGAAATTCCTGAAGGGACAGGAAGTACTGAAAGGCCTGAAGGGTCGGATGGTACTGAAAGGCCTGAAGAGACGGGAGGTAGTGAAGGGCCAGAAGGGACGGAAGTAATGAAGATATTGAAGGGCCTTAAGGGATGGGTGTTACTGAAGGGACGGGAGGCACCGAAGGGACGGGAGGCACCGAAGGGACGGGAGGCACCGAAGGGACGGGAGGCACCGAAGGGACGGGAGGCACCGAAGGGACGGGAGGCACCGAAGGGACGGGAGGCACCGAAGGGACGGGAGGCACCGAAGGGACGGGAGGCACCGAAGGGACGGGAGGCACCGAAGGGACGGGAGGCACCGAAGGGACGGGAGGCACCGAAGGGACGGGAGGCACCGAAGGGACGGGAGGCACCGAAGGGACGGGAGGCACCGAAGGGACGGGAGGCACCGAAGGGACGGGAGGCACCGAAGGGACGGGAGGCACCGAAGGGACGGGAGGCACCGAAGGGACGGGAGGCACCGAAGGGACGGGAGGCACCGAAGGGACGGGAGGCACCGAAGGGACGGGAGGCACCGAAGGGACGGGAGGCACCGAAGGGACGGGAGGCACCGAAGGGACGGGAGGCACCGAAGGGACGGGAGGCACCGAAGGAACGGGAGGCACCGAAGGGACGGGAGGCACCGAAGGGACGGGAGGCACCGAAGGGACGGGAGGCACCGAAGGGACGGGAGGCACCGAAGGGACGGGAGGCACCGAAGGGACGGGAGGCACCGAAGGGACGGGAGGCACCGAAGGGACGGGAGGCACCGAAGGGACGGGAGGCACCGAAGGGACGGGAGGCACCGAAGGGACGGGAGGCACCGAAGGGACGGGAGGCACCGAAGGGACGGGAGGCACCGAAGGGACGGGAGGCACCGAAGGGACGGGAGGCACCGAAGGGACGGGAGGCACCGAAGGGACGGGAGGCACCGAAGGGACGGGAGGCACCGAAGGGACGGGAGGCACCGAAGGGACGGGAGGCACCGAAGGGACGGGAGGCACCGAAGGGACGGGAGGCACCGAAGGGACGGGAGGCACTGAAGGGACGGGAGGCACTGAAAGGCCTGAAGGGACGGGAGGTACTGAAAGGCCTGAAGGGACGGGAGGTACTTAAGGCATGGGAAGTACTGAAAGGACGGGAGGCACTGAAGGGTCTGAAGCGACGGGTGGTAATGAAGGACCATTTTTAATTATACAGGCAATACGAAGTTTGCCGGGGGTTCACTAGTTCTTCATTAAAATGCATTTAAAGATTGTCAACCTTCTAAGAAGAAAAAATGAACTCTCAATAGTGTATGTAGAGTTTAGTGTTCGCTACAGCTCAATCGTTTTAAATGATTTGTGTTAATTTGCTTACAATATTTTACTTATTACTATTACTTAAGTGAAAACATGTTATTAGTTTCCTTGTTGATATAAACCAATATAATAAACCTATATATTTTATAAAAAGTTTATTTTATTCCATCAGGGTCCATCAGGGATCTGTCCTGAGCCCCCTTCTGTTTAACTTGGTAATGGACGACCTCACAAAAGATATTCAAAGACCAACACCGTGTAATATTCTGTATGCAGATGACATAGTGCTGCTGGGTGATGACGTGAAAGGTACACAGATCATGCTGAACGAGTGGCGAAAGGCATTAGAGGACAATGGACTGAAGATAAGCCGCTCAAAAACTGAACATATGCCATGTTGCTTCTCAGGTCAGCAACCAGCTACAGCAGGCAACACACTCTACTTACAAGATATACCCGTCCCTCAAACATCGTCTTTTAAATACTTGGGAAGCAAAATATCACCATTGAGCGACCCCGAAACAGATGTCGCACATCGCATAAAAAGCGGCTGGATGAGGTGGAGGTCCGTATCGGGTGTGCTGTGTGACAAGAGAATGCCAGTGAGAGTCAAGGGATAAGTATACAAGACGGTGGTTAGACCCGCAATGACGTATGGCTCGGAATGCTGGGCACTAAAGCAGAAACACCAAAAAGAGATGCACGCGGTGGAAATGAAGATGCTAAGGTGGGCTGGGGGTCTGAAAAAGTTTGACAAAGTGAGGAATGTCCACGTCCGCGGTAGTTTCAAAGTGGCCCCAATAGACGAAAATCTAGTCGAGAACAGGCTGAGATGGTATGGCCACATTTTGAGACGACCGATGGACAATATGATAAAGCCTTGGACATCGAGACTCCAACGAGAAGACCAGGCAGACCACCAGCCACATGGCTGTCGAGCATCAAAAAGCATCTGCGAGAGAGGGAGCTGAATCCTAATCTGGCACAGGACAGGCGAGTTTGGCGAAATGAAATAAGAAGATTCGACCCCAAGTAAATGGGACAAAGGCGAGGGCGAAGAAGAAGAAGAAGATTAAATAAACTAGGCATCTGTTTTAAAGTCGACTCACAAATTCATGTTTTATATAACATAAGGATAAAACATGTTTACCACTCAATTGTCTTATAATCACTGCCTTTATTTCTCTGTCATAACTCTGCTGTTAATATCGTGATTCATTGTTATACAGCAAAATTTCTTGGCTTTAATTAAGTTGGAATAGCCATAACTAATTTATCTACAATATTATTTTTTCTTTCATTTTTAAGTAATAACTCTGCTTTGTCTGCTTTCTCTGTCATAACTCTATTGTTAATGTCGTGATTTATTGTTATACCGTAAAAATTCTTGGCTTTATTAAGTTGGAATAGCCATAACTAATCTATCTACAATATTATTTTTTTTCTTTCATTATTAAGTCATAACTCTGCTTTGTCTGCTTTCTCTGTCATAACTCTGTTGTTAATGTCGTGATTCATTGTTATGCAGCAAAATTTCTTGGCTTTAATTAAGCTGGAATAGCCATAACTAATCTATCTACAATATAATTTTTTTTCTTTCATTATTAAGTCATAAATCTGCTTTGTATGCTTTCTCTGTCATGACTCTGTTGTTAATGTCGTGATTCATTTTTATGCAGCAAAATTTCTTGGCTTTAATGAAGTTAGCGTAACCATAACTGATCTATCTACAATATTATTTTTTTCCTTTCATTATTAAGTCATAACTCTTCTTTGTCTACTTTCTCTGTCGTGATTCATCGTTATACAGCAAAATTTCTTTTTTTTTGGCTCTTCACCCATTACTTAAGAGTGTTCTCAGCCATGTAAGTTAACATATTATTATTAAATTGTCTAAATAGAGAGAAACCTAAGTAATTTTTGTATATTTATTTTACATCAATCAATTTCAATTTTATTACAGAGTTATATTTTTTTTTAGTTAAATATTTTAGCTATTTTTATTTTTATTCCTTTCATTACTTATAATAATAAAAAAGATTTTTTGCAATAAGATCAAATACAGTATGTACTGATTTAAATTTTATTATATTTTACGATACAAAATTTATATGATAAATTGTTTATAATGATTATCGAAGGCACGAAGAGCACTCGAGCATAAAATTATATTTTCGGCACGAGATACGAATTAGAAAATTCTTTCATATTGCCATTTATACTATCACAAAAAAAAATGTTATATCCTTGAGAGTATGTAGAAAGCCTGTAACAAAATTGATTTTTACTCAAGTGTGTTCGTACCTAGGTACGTATGAGTATTCACCTATAATCGTGAATATGTACATACATACTTAATTTGGTTGATATAGGTAAGTACCTAAGTTAAAGATACAAAAAAAATGTATGTATTGAATATTTTTGGGATAAATAAAAGAAAGATTTTAAAAATATATGTAAGTACAGTCAATGTATTTAGGATAAATAAAATAATGAATAAAGAGGAAAATAAATTTATTACATTTTTATGTTTAAAATTAATTCAATATGCTAATTGTTAGAATTGCTTTATTCACTTGTCGAAGATACATTGTTAATATTAACTACCACAAAATATCCGCCGAATCATTAAATAGTATTATTCTATTTTATAGTATGTTGTAAAAAACTCATTCTTAATCGCGATGTAATTTTTATTCATTCTATTGACAAAGCTTAAATGCTAGACGCTGAAATTTAATTAAATGATTCAAATAGACTAGAGCTTCATTTCAATTCATGTTCCTAGTTAACCAGTTTATTTTCTAAATCATTTAATTCAACTGTAACTTGTTCATCTCCGCCCTATCTCTCTCAGCGCAGCACCCATATCACAATCTCTTAGACACACCCCAACAACCATGCATCAGTATGTTTCGATTTAGTAGATACTTGTCTTAAAGAAACCAATATTATTAAATTACACAGTGTTTTTAACAAGGATATTTTAATTAACTACGTTTCAAAAATCTGTCAAGAAAAATTTAAGTATTTTTTGCGCAATGAACTGGCAAAATATTTCATAAAGAATCCATAATGAAGGTTTTCCTAGAAACCTTCCTTATTGACTGAAACAAAAAATATTTTACGTAGGTATATTTAACCTACATGAAAAAAATACAAATTCTTCCATCTTCCATAAAAAAATAAACAAATTGAAAAATACAAATTTACATCGTGACAGTGAAAAAAAAACGAGAAAAATATCCATCAAAGAACGAAAAAAACAAAAGAAACAATATACTCAAATAACTTTTCCCTTTGTGTATTTAACACCTAGGCGACGAAAAGCGGCAAAACTACTCGCACATTGTTTTCAACATTAAATTAAATGCAAAAAGTATGAAAAAAACGAATTGATCCATTTAACCATAATTCTATTTTAAAATCTATTTTAAGTACTTGTACTATCACTACTGTAATAATTTACTTTCACTTCACTTATTCACCACAATATCTCAAGAAAAATGTTATTTTTTTGTCAAATCATGGTCTGCCTCTTCGATCTGCTGATTATTCTGCTGGATTCTTCAGTTTCTCTTTTGAAGTACAATCAGCAAGACCATGAACAATCCTAAGTGACGGCGACGTCTCGATCGATTCAAGTTTTTAAAAAAAGATTAAAGATGTTATACCTGTCTAAGAACACTCCTCCACCATTTCTCTCGTCTCCTACAATCACTATCTCCAACCCTCCTTTGTTGCTGTGATTTTACATTTAATAATGTTATGTGTTTCTATGTATTAATTTTTGTTTTAAATTTAATAACCACTACACTATTTATGTCTTCATGTTGCTTTGGTTGGTTGGAAAGAATTGCTTCATGGCTATAAACCCACCATTGCACAAATTATTGTACATGAATTGATAAATAATTAAATAAAAATACATTAGTTGAAAAAATATTAAAATTACATAATAAAACATAAAAAATTATTTACTCTACTAGTTGACTCGCATTGTAGTCTTTTCAATCTAATTCAATGAATTGTTATGTTCATTTGTAGGGTTATTTTACTAAAGAAAAATATTCCTCCCTTACCCAGGTCGCATAAAACCATTTACACAACTACTAACACGAAGCCATTTTACCGTAGATACGTCACCGTGACATCAAATTACACCTTTGGGAAATATAAAGTGATTTTAAACCTGAGAAAAAAAATCCTGAATCAAAATAACGTCAAGAAACAATTTACTGCCTGAAAAGGGAAACAATATTAGATGGAGAACAGTAACGACGTATAAATATTATATTCATTTCTCATTTCCTAAGAGAAATGTCTATGTGAAAATTTAACAATATTGCCTTTTTTATACGTAAAATATTATATCAACATACAAAAGTACATACATACCTACCATACGAATCGATCATTTCTCATTTTCTTGCGTAAAGTAATTTAAAATTTGCCAAAATACACAATATCTCAGCGTGTAACTCAGGATAACTTACTCGTATCCGCACTAAACTTTGAAGAATTTTATGTGTTATTTTTACCATGCGGATCATTCTTACACAATTTTCCCTGTAGATTTTCTTCAGCAAGGTACATTTTCACATGATTTATGCCTCGTGAGAAAACTTCTCAGATACCAAAACAGATATATCTGTGTTTGTATCAGAATTACTTAAATATTCGAATATTTTATGATTGCACATTTATGTATACACAAACATTAATATTGTTTGAATTCAATGATATTTTATGGAAAATCAATATATCAATAGAGACGAATTTGGAATATTGCAGGAGAACCGGAAAATCAAGGCTTCTATAGGGCTTACGACCTGTGATTGGCTAGTTTACGTGATCACTTTATGCGCTAAGTCCCTTGTCAATTTATTTTTAACTTCTTTTCAAGCGAACAAAGATATTGATGAGTAACACATTATATTATAGACCTTTCAAAAAAAATCTTGAAAACAACCTGAGGCAGTTCAGAGCAGAAACACGATTTTTATGCGGCTAATTTAAAAGCCATTCGGTTAAAGTGTTTCTCGCTAGTCCTCCAAGGTATTCTGAAGGTCTTCCATTAATTCGATCATGAGAACTACGTCCTCATCATATATTATGTTCCTTGGCGCCCGTCTATGAATGCTGGATGGTGGTTCAACACTAGGTTGAACAACACTGGGCTCAGGGCTGAGCCTTGATGGCCACCGACTTTTATGTCAAATAATTCACATTAATGCTGGTCTTCTAATCATTGTCCTGAATGTGCCATCGAGTAATGTAATTTAGTGCTCAAGGACTGGGATCTTGGAGCCTGCCCAATTATCTTTTTAGGGATTTTATCAAAAGCTTTCTGCAGTTCTGTGAAAACCTTGCTTTACTTTGCCAACATTTATGTATATCGGTCTGTATCAAGCGCATTTTCTACAACGTCTTTTGTCCAACGAAAAAAACATGTTTAAAAGCATAAAGTTACCTGTACCTAAAATTTAACTTTAAACCAAATTGATAGTAACATTTAATTTTAAATCAAATTGTTTAGTGGATGTGGGTTGAATCCTGCCACCATCAATTTCATTCACATTATTTGCTAATTTTTGGAAAAGTCTGAGAATGCATATGTTTAAAAATATATGAATAAAACTAGTCTTTTATCTTTATTGAAATGCTTATCATAGAATCTCTTTGTTGAATTCTACCACATACCGCAACATAAACTTAAAATTGTTACTACGAAAGTATCGTTGATACCTACTCGTCGGTACTCATAATATATCTCCACCATAATATTTTAACGCGTGACATGTATATGTATGTATATGACATTTTTTTTGTCGCCAAGCATCTATCAAAAACGAGAATGTCTTAAATAATAAAAAGTTTGCACATAGCTTTATTCACAACCAATGACAGTTTTCGACAAGTAAGAACTTATGTTTTATTGTGTTATTTTTCATTTAATTGTCATTTTTTTTTAATGAATTAAATGTCAAATATTGTACCATAATTTTTGTCATCAAATATATTATGTTTATTGAAATGTCAGAAGTACGTGTTTACACGATTAACATGTATTTTTAAGTATGACTTAACATTTGAGTGAAAACCATGGTTATATTTTCGTTTAATTATAAAAAGAAAACATTCTAAGTATAACGACATATTTTTTAACAGATTTTTAATTATCTCAATAGAGACGAAGTTGGAATATTTACTGTAGGAGAACCGGGAAATCAAGGTACCTACAGGGCTTACGACCTGTCATCGGCTGGCTTACGTGATCACTTTATGCGCTTGCGCAACGTTCACCAATTATGCCTTTTTAATGAGATCCCTATCAATTCAATTTTGAAAGTTCTATATATTGTAATACTGAAATTCTTTTCGCTTGAAAATAAGGAATTTTTACTACAGCCATCTATGTGTGAAATTATGAACAACATTCTTATTATTTTTATTTATTTTGTTGTGACGCCATCTATTGAGAGAATTGGTTTTTTTGTAAATAATGAAAGCTACAATTCTTATATGTGAGGTGACAATGCATTTTTCGCATAGAAGTCACCCCTGTTCGCATAGAAGTCACAATTTTCTTGGTCTTTTCTTGGTGCTTGTTGTTTCACATTTACCTTTTCGGGCAGCGCCGGATATAAAATATAAGTACCTATTATAATAAAATATGTAGTTATGTACTTACATCATATTGCGATGAAAAATACCATTTTATACTTATACCATATTTTTTTTACTATACCGTATCTACCTTTATAATTTGACTGAGATTTTTGTATTAATAACAATTAAAATTACATCATTTTGAATGTGAATTATAATATATTCTTATTTCGACTTTATAATATTGATTATCAATTAAAAAAAACAAAGCAGTTTTTGTACACAGAAAGATAAAAACACTTCTGTTCCATTGTGTCACGTTCACCAGCAAAATATTAATTCTTCGATTCGTGTTTGTTGGACAAAATATTCATCAAACTTTTCTAATTTACGAAAAGCGAATAATATTTTCCTATTTATATTAATAATGATGGGGAATTGGATAATTTTGTCGTTCTTGCGTAAGAAATTTTAATATAAATTAACTTTCCGATACGTAGCTAGATATTTATTATACATACTTACCTACATTCAACAAATTGTACCTATATTGTTTTTATGTTATGAACACTTCCTTGCACCCTGCACAAGTGGTGAGTTTATTTCCAAATGGCAATATTTATTTTAATTATTTAATATTGATTCTCCGGCAACTAACAGGTACTATGTCAAATATTAATTTAACATACACCCAATAACAAGTTGCCACATTCTGGAGACTAACGATTTGAATCGTCTCACAGATCTAGACTGAAAACACAATTAATAATCTGTGTCTCCACCGGGAATCGAACACGGGACCGTTCGCTCAGGAGTCAGATACCCAACCCACTGAGCCATGAAATCCGACAATATCTTTCAACAAACCATTAATAGAAATATCTTTCAACAAACCATTAAAATAACAGAATAGCTTCTTCTTTTTTATAGCGCTTTTATCCCGTTTCTAACGGGTTACGCTTTGACCATGATCCTGGAATTGGTGAGTCTGGTTATAACATTGAAGCGACTGCCATTTCACCTTCGTAACCCTTAGAAAGGGGAACCAGACAAATTGGATCATGGTAACACATAGCTAGTGATATAAATCCGCACATAATTTTTTTTAAAAATCACAGAATAGCATTTAATTTTATTTTTTTTCAAAATGTGTTTGTTAAGTTTTTACTTTAGTTAGACTAAGTGTCAAATGATAACGGTTGAATACTTATTTTGGTTATTGTTACGGCACTCTTTAATCAAAATTTGTCTATTATATTTTATTTCGTATGCTTTTTTTTTATTTATTTAACATTCGCCAATATTTATAAATAAATAAATAATATGTGATTACATTCTATATCATCACACATATTTTATTGTGGCCAAAAGCATACTAAAACTGAATAGTAATTACTTCAAGAAATACGAGGAAATCCGGGATATAAGTATTTTTTTACATGTACAAAAATTACATACAGTGTCATTTCCATCAGATCATTTATCAATAATACAAAAAAAAGAAACTTTTTAGATATTTTCATACAAATTATTATTAGTCAAAAAATCCTTGTTAAAAGCAAAAAATAATAAATGTATATCGACGCTTTTTTTATTTCATTGATAGCTACGGCATCTTAAAATGTAAACACATTCTATACCAAATACGGAATATTGGTATTGAAAAATAAAAAAGGGATGTCCATGATTCATAGACTGATGTCAATGCCATTAAACGAAACCAACTACACAACAGAAATAAACACAATTGTAAATATCACGAAAAACAATGGACATCACGAGAAGACAAACAGAAGAATCATAAAGACAAAAAAAGAAACTACATATTTTACATTCATACAGTTACAAAAAAGAAGATTCAAACACACAAGATAAACCATGGAGAAGAATATTACCTATATGTCGGAAAATTAACTGAAGAAATTCTGAACAAATGCAAAAAAAACACAGCTAAATCAGCGCTTTATACAAACAATAGCTTTAAAAAAACATATATTCAACAATAAATCAAAAATAGATACATTAGAAAATAGTGGAGTATATAAAATCAATTGTGGAGATTGCAGCAATTTTTACGTGGTACAAAGCGGGAGGACAATGAAAGACAGGATAGAAGAACACCAAAAAGCAATAAAAAACTTAACATCAAATTCAGAAATTGCAGAACACTGTAGAAATACCGGCAACACATTCAGCTTAAAAAAATACTGAGGAGCTTCACTTTGAGAAAAAAGGAAAAAACTCGATCTACTTGAAGCAATAGAAATCAATATAAGAAAAAAACTCAAATATATTAAATATTCAAATTCCCCCAGTATACTCACCAATCCTTAATATTATTAAAAAAAAACTACCATAGATACACCACCCATATATATATCCCGCCCACAACCACCACGACTACCCCCACCATACCCGACACGCTCTCACTCACCAATGTAGGATGACATTTGTCGAATCAGTCACATTCAAGTTGTTACTGAAGATGGATTGAAACATCCGAAAACCTTATAACGAAAAATGAATGTGAAATGTTAAATAAATACAGTTTTTTGCTGTTCATTTTTAGTAAAAAATTATTAAAATATTTTGCAAAAAAAATGTCTTTAATTTTTCAAAATGAACAAACTTGAGTATTATAACTTTCTTCATTTCGCATGAATATTCATATTTTCTTTATTATTGATTTTAATGGTTAGTGGTTAATGTCCTTAAATACTGCCCCCCATTAATTAGGGAAACGATTAATTTAAATACGCAATAAACTTTGAAATTTTAATTAAAATTCCCTTACGAAAAGAATCCTGCACATTTTCACGTACCTACCTATATTTTAGTTTTCCTCTTAAAAGCATCGTCCTAAATAAAATAAACCGTGTTATTTATTCGACTTGAAGTTAGCAAAAGGCATAAACACGAAGAAATTATGCTTTGTCTAATTATTCTAATTTCCATTACGAAATATACTCGGCAAGTATAAAAAAATGTTTGCTTTTAAGAAAACCTTTATGCTTTTTACCTGTAAATCTGCTTAGGCTCAATTAACTTTGAAAACTTAGTAGGCTAATGTTTAATAAAATTTCATTCAAATTAAATATGCAGGAGGTTTGATACCTATTGATAATGTTATAGAAAATTTCAAATCAATATAATATGAAATATGCAATTTGTACCAACTTTGGTATGAATAAACATTAATTTTTACTTTTTAATATTTTTGAAATTTAAGCTTTTAGGCACCACCTTAGAATAGTAGTTACACTCTTTTCACTTTGCGTCTGGATCTAGAAAAAATTAGGGACGGAAATACGCATGCGCACAAAAATGACCTATTGAAACTTGAAACAGATGAATCTATGGAAAATTATACATTTTTGGTTAGGTTCAGTTAGTATTTAATAATTATAGCGACTCGAGTGAGCGAGTTGCTTTATAAATTACCTAAATGGTAATTGATCGCAGGAAAAATGCTATCAACATCTTTGCCATTTGAGGTTAGGAATAAGTTTATTATGTATTCGTATTTGATCACATTTACCTACTATTTTTAATACTATTTACTATTTTTAATACTATTTACTATTTTTTATTTATTCAGTTAAATATTTGTGCGCACGCGTATTTCTGACTTCCGTCCCTTGATCTGTCTGACGGCAGACGCTTGTACTCTTTTTTATTATTGTTTTCGGATATATACCACCCATTCTGAATGTTGCCTTACCGCTGACAGCTGTGCTGACCGCCATGACACAGTTGGTAAGACGTTTGGCTTCAGTGCGTGTGTCCTAGGCTCGATCCCCAGCTGATGAAAAATTTATTTAAATTGATTTCTCAAGCAGTTATTGCTTCTCTGGACTTCTTCTCTATCGTGTCAGCAACGCATTTAATTAATCTTCTGCCAGTGCCAAGCAACGTCAATAGCAAAATCATTGCCCACCATAAGATCGTGCATGGTGCAGTTGACTGGGCTTGAGGGGCAGCTACACAGATGTGCGGTGGTCTGCTGCACTCCACAGTCTCTGGACTGGAAACACTAATTAGTTGGAAGAAATTGTCATATGGAAATAAACTCGCCACTTTCTCAGGATGCAAGTAAGTTTTTATTGTTGTTATTTCGGGCTCTTAATACCTTTTCAGGTTTATCACCTGGTGCGATTTTGAGGTAGCACGAGCAATGGTTCCAAGTGCTATCCTTAATGAGTGTATAAAATGAGGTGTTTTGTGTGTTGGTGCCATGTGTAGCATTTATATGTTAGTAAGGTCTGTAGCGTCGTCGATTTGGAGGAATTTCCTCACCAGTCTGCATGTGTTTAATGTGGCTGCTTTTTGCATGGTGATGTCTTATTATTATTTCGGGCTTTTTAACACCTTCTCATGTTTATCACCTGGTGGGATTTGGGGTAGCACGAGCAATGCTGCCAAGTGCTATCCTTACTGAGTGTATAAAATGTATTATACACGCATGTATCGTGCTTCCTAAAAGAAGGTTGTGCCCACCCAAACACTGTTGTTGATGGTTACCTGTGGGATATGCCGAGATGGTATGAATGCATAATTGATAGTATGAATGCATGATAGTTCAATCTGGGTGTAAAGATATGTCATGTAAAAACAGTTAAATGGAAATAAAAATTGGTGGTGTGTTTCAACTGATATTTTTATAGTTGATACGGAAGAAAGATAATTTCAATATTTAAAGTAGGTACTTACATACCTAAAAGGGCAAGGAATAATATATATTACATTTATGAAAGTGACAGGAAAAGGGGATTATTATACAATTTTATGTTATGAATATTACTCCATATACCTAATATGAAGAGTATCGGGGGATACCAATAAACTTCACGATTTTTCTTGCTTTGTAATATAAGAAATGTGTAATCTAAGATGTCTACTTTCAATACAAATAAACACATAGGAAGAAAATGACGAAATTTCTCTTATATTTATCAATTGCTGACTCTAGCTCTATTGTATTTTGATTTGATAAAATTGAACGCAAAGTTAATAAATACCTATACATTTTCAAATATGGCCAAGTGTTAACTTGTTTTTTTATTTCGAATATTTTTTTTTATTATTGCATATGGGCAAACATTGGATTTTTTCCCTATCGGGATTCAAAGATATTTTTTAACGGATTTTTAATTATCTCACACATAGATGGCTGTAGTAAAAATCCTTATTTTCAAGGGAAAAGAGTTTCAGTATTGCAATATATAGAACTTTCAAAAATTTAATTGATAGGGATCTCATTAAAAAGGCATAATTGGTGAACATTGCGCAAGCGCATAAAATGATCACGTAAACCAGCCGATGACAGGTCGTAAGCCCTGTAGGTGCCTTGATTTCCCGGTTCTCCTACAGTAAATATTCCAACTTCGTCTCTATTGAGATAATTAAAAATCTGTTTTTTTTTTGTTTGGTAAAACCCAATTCTATTTTCAATGTAGTATATTATACGAATATAAAGAAAGACTTCTAAAGGACGAATAACTTCTGGGTTCATCTTTATTTTCTTCGTTTTTGTTTTTAATTGTTTGTTTATTTCTTTTCTTTTTATTTTTTACTGTAGGTACATATGTAAGTATGTATGCATTTCGCTTCGTGGTTCATAAATCTATGTATTAATTTTATAATTTTGTAAATGCTCATTAAGGGCGTTAAATAAAAAATTATAATAAATAATAAATGTATACACGCAAAGTTGGTTTGTTTCCATGTCCGGTTGGTTTAAACTCTGCCACTACAATATGCGGCGATCACCATCGCCCTGCCATTCGCCATAATCAGATCTCCAGGGGTGCATCCTTCTGCTATCAGTGGGCATATCAGACTGTGATTCTCATCCTGGGTTGCGCACTATAGAATATGGTAGAACAAAGCCATATCAAAAATGCTTTTTACTAATTTCTCAATTGTGATATTTTTTTTAAATTACATTGATAGTATACATATTGACCATTTATAAACAATAGGTATTTATTTTTTTAAACGTTAAGAAATAATTATAAAAATTGAATAAAATGTGCTTTCCTACTCGTGCTCAATTTCGGCTAGTTTTTCGGCGACTGTTTGAGTAAAAATTACTTGTTCTTTTCACAAGCAAACATACTACATATGTTTATATATTTGGAAAGCTAGTATTATGTCAAATTCGATACTATTATTTAAATAAAGAAAATATATTTATATATGAGTGTTTAACTGAAAAAAGTAAAAAAAAAAAATGCGGTTTCTTCAAGTTCGATAAAGCTTTCCGTTTTTACCGACGTTTCCCGGTGCGACTATTTTATTTATATCATCAAAACAATTTTGTATTAGTTACATACATAAACATAAATTTGTTTAAATATATACTCGAAATAATATAAAATGTCTACGTTCAAGTGCTCAAAACGAGAACTAATACTTACTTACATTGAAGGAGGACAAACTTCATCAGCTTTATCAGTATTTTTACAAGAGAATTATCAATTTTCTGATGAAAAAATATGTTTTATCGTCCATGATATGCAGAGAAATATTATTGCTTCGTTCAATAACCGATGGAAACAAGCATCACGCAAAAAGAAATCATTCTTAAGAAGTAATAGTAATTGGCTGGATTCAGAATACTCGGTGACTTTACCAACTTTTAAAGACGATTTTATTTACTCTACACCATCTACTTCTTCTGAGAAGCGAGGAAGACCATGTGTCTCTTACGGGGATTCTTCTGAATCAAGGAATAAAAATACCATGTTACTAAATGAATATGGATTTGAACACATGTATGCATATCTTCAGGCATTACGTTCGATAGGAGAAGATGCTGAAAGAAGGCGAAAGAGTTCATGTAAAAGATGAACTATTTCTAACAATGATAGATGGAAAAGTGGCTCAAGTATTAACAGACACGCCTTCCAGTTCCACATGCTATGTGGAGCTACTCCACGACAAATGAATGATTTGACCAAAGTGACTGCTAGGCCAGAAAATGAAGAATCTTATCAATACGGTCCATCTACTGTACATGCCTGGATTCGTTGCATGGAAATGATATTGTATATTTCATATAACCTTCTCTTTCAAATATGGTCTGCAACAAACGAACAAAATAAACGATTGAAGCAAGAAAAGAAAGCTTTGGTACAAAAACGGTTTCGTGAAGAACTTTGATCATCGATAAACCACGTCAAGTGAGCGGTAATAGCAACGATGGCAATACCACTAGAAGATTTTTTTATAATGCAAGCTGTTCTGCTGAAATTACAGGAGTCGATGTAGGGTTGATTGAACGGTTTTACATAATTCTACAAGCTTTGTCGTCTGGTTTTATGATAGATGATAAAAAAATGGCAGTTATGTACTGGAAACAGCAAGAATTTATGTGAATAAATATGATTGGTACTATATACCATCTTCTGTGCACAAAATTTTAATTCACGGAGAAAGTATTATAAAACATTTTGCAGTGCTTCCTATAGGACAGCTATCGGAAGATGCGCAAGAATTCCGTAATAAGGATTACAAAATTTTTGATTGCATCATGCCAGAAAATGCTCTAGAATAGCTAACAATGAAGATGTATTTCACACTCTTCTTTATACTTCAGATCCATATATAACAAGCATTAGAAAACCGTATACAAAACATGTAAAAGAACTTGACGAAGATACCCTACATCTTTTCAAAGTAAACGAGCTTATTTTTGGTCCTGAAGTTCATCAAGTATAATGTCTGTACGTGTTCTTTTTACCACGAATTTTATAATTTACAATTTAATTTGGTACTTTACAACTTCTTTGGTATTAAAATTTGTATTTAAATTTAATTATAAAAAACATTTAAATTTTGATTTATTACATATTATTTGTGGTTAGTTATTATTATTTATATGTTTTTTTTATATAAATTATATGATATGTTAAGTATAATTTATCAATACTTTGTATGTGGTAATAAGTAATAAATTATTTATGCAAAAAAGAGAATAAAAAAAATTAAACATTTTTTATTATTTTATTTCTTTAAAAGTAATATATTTTTTATTGTAATTTGAAGTCTCATATAGTATGAATTATTGATACAAAATTTGATCAGTCTAACTCGATTAATAAAAAAGTTACGGATTTTTGATCCGAAGCAGGCCTTTTTGTTCCATAGTGTTGCGCCGCTATCACATAGGATGTCATCTTCAAATAGGAACCCCCATTATACGCGGCTAAATCTTTACACGTTAAGACTTTCTTTAAATAAAATAAATTAGGTTTTATATTAAATTATTGAACTGCATATAAAATTTCTGATGAAATTGTAAAGACCATTTTTTTTCTGTGAAGATAGATTAAATTTGAATTGATAATATTTATAAGTCAATAATTTAATTAACTCACTGAAATAAATAAAAAATAAACAGCTAAATCTGCGTAAGTACAAAATAAACCTAACTTATTATAATGACACAAAGCCGGCCTTTTTATTTATTTCTATCCAAATACATAGAGTACATATAAGATACAAAATAATTGAAGGTAATATAAGCTTATTCATACATAGTAAACATTCAAAGTAAATATAAGTTATTTCATTTCAATAAATATAATTTTATTATTTCACCATTGCTTACATAGTTAAAGCTATCTCTTTTTGTTTGTATCTTTGTTACTAGCCCCCTCACTAGGCATAGCCTGTGCTAAGGTGAGCTAGTTTTATATTATTTTCTATTGCGTTGTTTATTTATAGATACATTTACATATTTTTTTTTTTAATAGTAAAATAAATATGTCCTTGTAAAACAAGTACATATACATCTTCCTACGTTCCCTAAAATAAGCATAAATGCTTGTGCTATAGGTGAACGAAATATAATATAAGTACTTGTACATACATACGCATTCAAGCGTATACATCCTTCTTTCTCTCTTTCCAAACATAATATTTCATTATGAGTCATGCGCACACAACAAAAATTGTAAAAATAAATTATTTGTTGAAAAAATTGATTGATTGAGAGAAAAAAAATACAACAAAAGTACTTATTTTTCACTTTTTTCAATTTTATTGTCTATTTTGTTGTTTGTAATAGTGCATTTTACATTTTATTTGGTAGAATTATTTCCTACAGGATTTTTTCATCTATTTCATAAACCCATCTTAGTGATAGTTTTTAAAATTCTTTTGCATTTTTGATGTTTTTAATATTTGTTGGTAAACTATTGGAAAGTTTTGTTGAAAAGTATCGTTCGCTACGTTGTCCAAAAGTTGTTTTAGTGAATGGTATAATTAAGGGATTTGTTGTACTTTACCTAGTGTGTTATATTGTTGTGAGCTAGTATATTGGTCTTCCCTTTTTAGCTTGTATAATAGCAGATTTTTTGCATATATTTTTGTAATTGTTGGAACTTTGAATTTAGTGAAAATCTCTTCAGTATTCGTTCGAATAGGTACCTTAAGTATAACTTTTATGATAGCTTTTTGGGCTATGTATATTTTCTTTGTTGTTGTTGGCGTAATTTTACCACCTTTTTTTTAATTTAACCATATTTTACAAAAATTTAACCATACCTTTATACAACAAAGGCAGTTAATTTTAGCACTTTTTTTAAAACAATATTATTAATAAAATGGATTTATAATTCCAAAATAAATATACTCGTAAATACCTACATTGAAAAATAATTATATAATCCATCAACAAAAACAAAATTTTCCAAAGCGCCAATTTCCAATTTTGATGCCCATGGGGATGTGGTAAATTGTGAATTCACAAATTGTTTTGTCGTATCGAATAATAATTATTTTATTAATTCCATCCAATTTGCTACAAGTCTACTTTGGGTGGGTATTATTCAAATTAATTATGATCATCACAAATTATGTATATTCAAGGTATTACGTAGGTATCTTGTTTGTTTACAAAATTGAAATTCTGTCTTTCATATTTTTTTAATAAATCAAATCATAACAAAATTGCTATTTGAGTCATTGCAAGTTTATATCAATAAATTATAACATATTGATTATTGAAGCACAAAATAATTAAAGTTTGACTTGTGATCTCTTAGATATTAGTTTGCTAAAAAGAGAACGTCCTCAAGGCAGCTTTTAAATAATTACACACTCCATCTGGTAAAGTTGATTACAATTAAATGATGAATCTTTTTACTATGTACACACGTTTATTTAACTTCACCTGTTGTGTCATTTTTCTTTTAATTATAGTAAACTAACTTGTAAGAAATAAATTAAATAAAAACCTGGGGACCAAGTCTGGTCAACTGGCGAAATCAAAACCATCCATGCTTACCCATATCATTGACATAATTGTGTTATGGAGTTCGATGCTATCTTAAGATGTTATATAACTTCATAAGATAATTATATCCATGATATGGGTAAACATGGAGGGCAAGTCTGGCCCAACCGGCGACACTAAAACCCTCACGATTACCCATATCATGGATATACTCATTAGATGGAGTTATATAATATATTTAGATGTCATCGAACTCCATATGATAATTATATTCATGATATGGGTTGGACCAGACTTGCCCCGGTTGATGGTTTTGATTTCGCCAGTTGATCAGACTCGCTCCTTGATCTCGCAATTATTTATTTACAAAGTACCTAATTAAATATATATCTATGTTAGAACTGTTATAAAATCGTATTTCACCTATTATACCTGGGGTAAACCGTTCAGTTATATGTCACTATAGAGAGAAAATGTAGAATAAATTATAACACATCAAAATTTAACACAGCCCTTAAGAGGGCGACTGCTGCCAATGTACCCTTTTAATTTTCAATTTGAAATTGCATCATTACTACAAAACGAATCATTTTGAAAAAAATAACCCAATTAGTTTGGATATTAGTAAAGAAAAATATACCTTAACTTTTTAATTGTGTTCTGTATATATTCTTGTAGGAAAATAATAGCATACCCCGATTTTAGACTTTATTCTTAAATTTCAAAAAAATATAAGGTACTAGCGGACCCGACAAACGTTGTCCTGCCCGAACTATTTGTGAAACAAAAAAAAAATGTAACATATATTTGAATCATATGCATTTTATTATTCGCTGATCAAACTAACATTTTCTTGTTCGATGAGCCGCTAAACACTTTGAGGTTAGATTAATTGTCATTTCGTATGATATATAATTGCAATACAGTTTACTTATATGGTCAGATTTCTTAGTGTTGTCAGATGGAATAAACTAAACATCGCTAATTCAACATTAGCGCCACCTATTATAATTTTAAGTTATAAAAAATCATGTTTTTTATTTTATTTTCATTATATTCATGTTTAAAATTCAATATTGTAATTCAATAAACATGAATTCAATATTGTATTCATGTTTAAGATTAATATCGTAAGTCTCCAGAATGTGGCAACTTGTTATTGGGTGCGTGTTAAATCAATATTTGACATAGTACCTGTTAGTTGCCCGAGAAGTAAAATAAAGAAATAAAGAAATATTGTGAATCTAAACCATTCAGGGAGGAACAAAAACATACACAAAAAAATTCATCAAAATCGGTTCAGCCGTTTAGGAAGAGTTCAGTGACATTCACACGTACAGAAGAATTATATTATATATAAAGAAGATAGAGCCATATATTTTTTTTATAAATTAAAGAAGATCAAAATATCTGGAAAAATATGATGTTACGTTGCATCGGGTTAAGTAAATAAACCAAAAAACTTTTATTTCGCAATGGCGCTGAATGGAAAATAAATGTTTTTAAGGTTTATTTACTAAACCTGAAGCAATAATGCAACGTCACATCATATTTTTCTAGATATTTTCGTCTTCTTTAATTTAAAAAAAATATGTTGAACTACGCCTTATAGTTTATTAAAAATTAACATAAACGTTGAAAATCGGGGTATGCCATTATTTTTCTACAAGAATTTATACAGAACATTATCAAAAAATTAAGGTATATTTTTCTTTATTAATATCCAAACTATCTAAATTATTTTTTTCAAAACGATATGATTATAAATAATGATACTTTATCAAATTGAAAAATAGTTACGTTGGCAGAAACCCCCCCCCCCTTTACAATTTATATTACTATTAATTATTAATATAATCATACTATAATATAATTTTAGATTCTACTCGCATATTATTTTTTATTTTATTTTATTTTAAGAAACAAAACAGCCATTAGGTACATATTTTACATTAATAAAAAATAGTAATAAAGAAAGAAAGCCAATTACATTGTTCCATAGATTAATATAACAAATGCAATTCAAGCGAAAAAAGAAAAGAAAAATATTTGTGATTAGTTAAAAGTGTGGTGTAAGTATACAATTGTGATGTGTGTGTATGTGTGTGTATTTTATAAAGCGAGGGTGGGGCATGGAGAAGGGTAGGAGAGGAGTAATAGGTGAGTTGTCATAGTATATTCATGCTTACACACCATTGTCCCGAAAAGCCAGGTAAAAAATAATAATAAACAAATTGGGATGACTTTTAAAGCGACGTTTTTATAAAAAAATAAGGTAAAAAATAATAATAAACAAATAAAAAAAGTGATAATCCCTCCTCAAAATCGCTTTGAATCTCAGAAGAAGTGTTTTCAGGTGTTTCTTGAATAGGGCTAAGTTGTCGATTCGCCTCAGTTCAGGTGGTAGTTGTATTCCACGAGGCTGGTCCAGCCATAGCAAAAGCACGATCACGATGGGGGATATTGACTCTTTTTAGGAAATTTAATTATAGCAGGAAAAATAAAAGAAATATTCCAACTTATGATACAAATATATTATTTATCAAACAAGAAAATTAAGATTAAAATTTGCTTTTCTCACTCAAATATTGTTTTTAAAGGAAATGACCTTACATTTATTGATAAATTCATCAAAAAATAATATTTATTTACATTAAGTGAAATTTTCTAAGTCAGGTGTTACATTAATTTTTAAATGTATCATAATATAAGATTATTTGTATAACTTTATATTTTAATTATACAAATATTTTAATTTTTAAAACATTCATCATGAAAAAGAAACAGTGAAAAATTGAGAGGTAGGTAAATAAACATTACTCAGTACCTACCTACTTTGTTAGCAATAAAATAATCTCAAGACTAGAATATCAACAAATGTAGGAAGTAAAAATATTTAAAAGTCACTGTCGTTTTATATTATACTTTGTTTAATTTCGGTTTTAAAAATAATTAAATTTATCATTTTAAATGTCTTTATTAAATAAAATTTTGATATATGACAAATTTCGTAACGTACAATATAATTTATTAACAACATCTTGATATTAATAAAATCGTAATTATTTACAATATTTACAGCAAAAACGAACAAAAATGTGAATTACTTTCAACTTCCTTTGAGGTTTATTTGTTTCCTACTCGTTTCTTGATAAATATTATACACATTTGAGAATTTCTCAAATCTTGGATCGCTCACTTCTATAGTGCTACATCCCATTTGTTCCTCGTCACTATCTAAAACAATGAAAATCAATGTAGATACACCAACGCAGAGGAAAATGATATCCTTTGACAATAATATCTACCAAACAGATCAGCTAACAAATAAAACAAACCCCTACGTTATTGATATTACTTTGGAAAAGATACAATCATGAAAATCGTTGAATAAATAATGTACTTTTCCACATGAGACGACAAAGCTTTTATTATTATTCGTATTTTCTTTACAAAAAATGTGAATGTTGAAAGAAAGTACTCGGTTGTTGCCTGCCATCTATCGGCAAATACCGCAAACTTTTTCCGCCCTTTCAATATTTTTACCATTCTTTAGTAAAATTATTCCCACATTTCGGGGGAGAAATCTACTGGGTAGTTGATGGTTTGTTTCTAGGATGAATTTCAATAACTTAAAAAAAAATTCATAGGTTTTTTTAAATATTCTTTTTTGTATTTACCAAAATGAAGTGTAATTGAATAAATTTAATGCTTTATGTATGTAGATTAAGAAAACTTTTTATTTTTAATCTTTATTAAGCTATTTTTTATAAATCTAACAATTGAAACGTATATCCTTGGAATTGGAAGCCAAAAGCGACCTCACGTTTACTGGCATTGGCGTTTTTACTCGAATCAAATCCATATAAATTTTGGAAGCATAAGCGTTTCTTAATCGAACCTACAAAAAATATATTATGGTCTGATGTTTCATCGTTCGTTCCGCACTCCCACAAACTAGACTCGATAACTCAAACATCGTTACACTGAACCAAGGCTTTCTGGCAAGTTTTGGTTGTGTTGCTCTATACAGTTTTTCCTTCGTATTAGAGAAAAATTCCCAATGAGTTGGCCAATCCTCTATTTGACGTACCTTTACAGTTCGAAGAATATCATTCAAAATAATAAAGGGATGAGTCCTTGTAGTAAAGTGGGTTGATTTTTTGGGTAGTTCATCTGCCTTTTCGTTTCCCTTTATTCCGCAGTGACTCGTATCAAATCCATAGTATCCAATCCAGTCAGATATCCAACAGCTGCGATACGAATGCCGTCAACATGTTAAATGAAAATTTATTTTTAATATTTTTGGCCATTAATGATAGAATTACCTGGTGTAAAACAGCTTAATGAGCCCGCAGTACTGCAGTCACCTTCATAGGCATAATTTCTAAGATCGTCAAACGGTGGACAGTTCGCGTCCCGATCTGCACATTTTTTGAAATTTTGCAGAGCAATTTTTTTACTATTACTTTTTTTACTTTTTTTATCCATTTTGTCACCAGACACTGAAAATAAAATAAGAATAATTATTTACTGTTGATTTTTAGTAAAATTATGAAGCAATTGACAAAAAAAGGAATGATCCTCAATTTTTCTCTTTATTTCAAATAATAGGTATTTCTCACTTAATACTACTGTACCAATTTAACTTTAGTTACTTCACTTTGCTCAGCTTGGTTGGAAGAAATTGCCTTATGGCAATAAACCTGCCTATGTACAACTGTACATAAATTATATAAATAAATAAATAGGTATACATATTATTATTATTATTGTTTAATGTATCAAACAAAAAATAAGTTGACGTATGATAGTAGCTTTGCATGTCACTTTGCACTTTGCTCTGACCTTTACGACCATACATATTTGCAAGCATGGTGTAAAGACCTGTCACCCATATTCATTTTTAAACACAATAATTTCGTCTTTATATATGTACTTATTTGCCTAATTGTTTAGTCATTTGTTAATTCTTCAACTTTTTACTATTTTGAAGACAAAATAAGTGGTTTATTAGATTTTATGAAAATTTTTATTTACTAAACCATATCCATCTGAGTTGATGAAATAGAATATAAATGAAAGATATCGGTCGGGTATATGACCGACACTTAAGACAAACAACAATAACTTGTAATGACAAATTAAATTGAAATACCAATCCTACGTCTCGTTCATTATTCAAACAATTGAAAGTCTTCAATAGCTATTCCCTTATTCCCAAAGCTGAAATGTTTTCGGAATTGCTTACAACGTGCTGATAATATATTTCTGGGATTCGTTATACAAGAATTACTAAAGAATCTAATGCGTATATAATATAATATATAGGTAGGTACAATAATATACCAATTGGACCAAACAAGACCATGTTTTTTTTTTAATCAATAATTTTTTAATCAATTATGTAATCCATTTGACCTTAATCCCGTATGATATCACTGACTGATTATTAGATATTTAAAAAAAACATGTTTAAAGAAGAAAAAATATTCAAATTTGGTATGTACCTATCTGTATTTAAAGTACAAAATTTTACTTATTCAACTAATTTTATTGTGTTCATTAATTTATTTTTGAATGAAAAAATGTCACTTTAAAAGGAAGTATTTGAAAGCTGTTTCACTAGAAAAAAAAAATCTGAAAAATATATAGGTACTTACTATACATGATTTGTTTTTAGATGAAAATTGATGCTATTGCCAAATGAATCATTCGAGATAATTTTATGCAAAATATTTTTGTACGTATTTTGAATATTTTTTTATTGTATATTACATAAAAAATATTTGTATTTAATTAAAATTTTATTATTTATATTTGTAGGTACTTACAATTTATAATTTCTGTAAATTCACTTTTTTGTGAATCTTGCACAGGAATTTGAAGAGTGGTTATATCAAAAGCAGTCATATCGTCTTCTCCCCCTCCTTCGTCAGCATAATTTATTACATTCTCCCTAACATCCTTTTCGGGACCTGATCCTTTGACGTTTGCATCCCTTCTTCGGCTGCAGACAAGAAACACCGGAACAACCACTAAAAGAAAATACACGTTGTTATTTCAAATAAATATTAACTAGGCATAAAATATTTGAAAAAGAATGATCAATGGAACTATAAAATCTAAAGTAATAAAGCAATCAAAATGTTAGTGTCTGTGTGTGTGTGTGTGTGTGTGTGTGTGTGTGTGTGTGAGGGTGTGTATGTGTGTGTGTGTGTGTGTGTTTGTCTCACGCCTTCTGAAAAACTAAGAGCATCTAAAAATCTAATTTATGTGCGAACGTGTACCTGTATACCTGATGCAGTGTCACGCTAAAAATAATGCGATAAAAATGCTGAATTTTAAAAATACTTCAATAATTATTTTTTTCATACAAAATTTTCCAAGTCGTATCTGTCAAAAAAGTGTACATTTTGCACGCAAATATCTGTTAGTTTAAAAGTTAGAAGTACGTATTTACACGAAAAAAATTTACTTTCAAGTATAACTTAGCGTTTAAGTGAAAAAAAAGGTGAATATTTTGTATAATTATAATGTTTAACTTATTTTTAAAGTAAGCGTTTTGTACATAAATGCCGCCATTTAAATATCTTTTCATACAATATTTCATTTTCCTACTGAATGAATATGTTCTTGAAAATAATAAACCTTTGAAAGAAATATAATTATGAAATAATAAAATGAAACACAAGACATTACAGCAAGTTTTAAGACGTATATTGTAAAAGTCTGTTAATTATTAGTAAAGATATAGGCATAATAAAATTGCATAATTTGTATATAATATTTGATATTTCGGACAATTTTCATTTTTATGGCATCGAACAAACCAATGTAGGTACCTACATATTATTCAAAAAATGTCTACAAACCATTTGATATTTTTTACATGTTCTATGGTTACTATGGTAACGGACACATTCTGATATTCAAATAAAATTTGTTATAAATCGAATTTAGAACATCATTGTAGGTAGGTACCTACATACCTAATACTACTTAAAAACCAACAATATACTAATTTCGTATAGTAAAATTATTAAACTATCTTATGTTAACTACAATACACATGTCATTCAATCTACAAACTATTTCCTATAGTGAAATTCTTCTTTTATTTAAGTAGACCTTTGGGTGATTTTTTATACAAACTATTTCTTGGAGTTTAATTCTTCTTCCTCTTCTTTTGTGAAGTCATTTGGGACAGTTCATAAATAAACTATTTCCTATAGTCTAATTTTTCTTTTTCTTAATTTATGTAGACCTTGGGTGAGTTTTTATACAAACTATTTTCTATAGTCTAATTCATCTTCTTCCTCTTCTTTTATGTAGCCCTTTGGGTGAGTTTTTATACAAACTTATTCCTATTATCTAATTCTTTTTCTTCTTATTTTATGTAGACCTCTGGGCCAGTTTGATACCAACTATTTCTTTTAACGTATTTCTTCTTTTTCTAATTTTATGTAGACCTTTGTTGAATTTTGTATAAACTAACTTCCTATAGTCGAATTTTTCCTCTTTTATGTAGACCAAGGGAGAGTTTTCATGCAAACTTTTCCTTTAGTCTAATTCTTCTTCGTCTTCTTTTATGTTGACCTTTGCGTTAGTTTTTATACAATCTATTTCCTGACGTATAATTATTCTTCTAATATGTAGACCTTTGGGTCAGTATTTATATTAACTACACTCTATAGTCTAATTCTTCTTTTTCTTATTTTTTGTAGATCTTTTGGTTAGTTTTTATACAAACTATTTCCTTTAGACTAATTCTTCGTTTTCTTATTTAATGTAGACGTTAGGTGAATTTTATATAAAATATTTCCTATATTTCAATTCATCTTCTTCTTCTTTTATGAAGACCATTTGGTCAGTTTTTTATAAAATACATTTACTATTGTGTAATTCTTCTATTGCATCTTTTATGTAGACCATTGGGTCAGTTTTTATTACAAACTATTTGTTATAGTCTTATACTTATTCTTTTTTTTCATTTAGTCTTTTGGGTTAGTTTTAAGTCTTATAGTCTATTGTATAGAAATATTATAAACAACATGCACACTTGACGAAAATACATAAAACGAATGGGATGTGACCATCACTAGAATCTTCTCAATACTTTTTTTCTATCGAAATTTACACCATTTATTATATCAACATATATTGCTTAATTTTCAATAACTACATATTTGATTTTGATGACAATATAATAAAAAGTCGGGGTTGTGGCCATTACTGGACTCTTCACAACGTTTATATTCAAATTAAAAACTATATAAGTCTTCTTCTGTAATGTAGATCAGTTTTATTGTGCAAAAATATAATAATCTATAGGTATGCACACTTGACGAAAAATATAAAAACGAATGGGATGTGACCAACACTAGAATCTTTTCAGTAAGTACTTTTGTTTATTTAATTTTTAAGCCATTTCCCATCATCCAAAATTACTAAATATTTAAAACACATTTGCGTTCGATGACAATATATAAAAATAGGGGTTATGGCCAAATCCAAACTCTTTACAACGTTGTCTCTTTATAATCAGTCATATTTAAAACCATTTACCATAGTCCATGCGTGCAGAAATTGTATGTACCTACTTATATATAAAAACAAATGGGTTGTGGCCATCACTTGAACATTTTACATCGCTTAAACTCAATTAAATTTCAAACTACTTTTCATACTACGAATTAGCAAATATTTTATGTGACAATATTATATAAACGATTGCTTATTCCTTCACTAATTTACATTCTTGGCCAACGGCGGGACATAAAAGCTAGTGCTAAAAACATGTCCATAGATTTTCAAAGATAATAACATATTTTTGTTTAAAAATTATAGGTAGGTACCTATAGATTCAATATACAGTACATACTTACATAAAACACTATTAGCTATGAATTACCACGTGTGGACCCTACATAATGTAAGGCAATTCATTGATTAAAATAATTGTGCATATATATCTACATACAAGACTGATAATCTAGCTTACGTACTTTCGTAAATATAATTACTTTTATTAAAAAACAGCATTTTTATTTGATGATGAATTAAAAAAATTGACCCAACTTACCGAATATTATTAATAAACAAATAAAAATGGCTGTAACAGCTCCTAGACTAAGTGAAAATGAATGTTTCTCTTGTTGCAATTCACAATTCTTTCCCCAATATCCTTCTGGGCAAATACATTTATATCGGGTAGTAGGATCCATATTTATACACTTTCCACCATTTTGACACGGTGACTCAAAACATTCGTTTTTATCTGTGCAAGCTCTTCCATCGTGTGTTAATATCTGACCTTCAGCACACCTGAAATAATAACGAATTTCTAACGTTATCTGAAATATGATGTTTTATTTTTGAAAATATATGATCTGAAATATTTTCATCTTATCCAAAAGTTATATGAAAGATGTGAGACTACTCAAAACTAGTTTGGTTTATTATTAATATACTTAATAATAGCATGACATGATGTCAGTTATATAAAAATGTAACAGGTCAAAGTCTCACCTGCATTCTACTTTGTTCCATAAATCAACGCAAACAAATGGTGGCATACAATCAATATTCACACAAGGTGTATTTGATGGACATCCTCTAATTAAATTTCGAGCCAATGTAGCTTGACCCCATTGCGTTCCATTCATAGCCGGAGGTAATGGTAACTGTTTCCCATCTAATCTGATATCGTCCAAACATCCTTTTTTAAAATCTGCAACCACTCCAAATGTTTGAACACCTGTAAATTCAGCCTTGCCTCCAGCGAAAATTCCTTCTTGTTTGTCAATAAACAGCCATTGCTGTCCTTCAAATACAAATGATTCGTTGTAATGTAGACCTTCTCCTTCATCCATTTCTAATATAACAGCACTGCCATATCGGTTGACTTTTGCAACGTGCCAGTAACCGTCATTTATGAGAATTTTGCTAAGCGAAATATATTTTTCGTCCAATCTCATCGAATTCAGGTTATAACGAAATCGCAATCTAGCTTCCTTAATTTCTAGAATGCAGTATTCTCTGCTGTGTTGATCACTCATTCTAAATAATTCACCTTCATTTTCTCGTGTACGAAATCGTAATTGTATGCTTGTACTAAATCTATCCGGTTCAAAACTCAACGCATACTTCACATAACTTTGAGTTTTAAATGTAATGGGTATTGTTGGAGTTGTACACGTTGGTCCAGTCCAACCAGGTTTACATTTGCATTCAGCAGTAGTATAACTTGCTACACAAGATCCACTATACCAACAACGAGCTGTATTTTCATCTTGATTACATAATTCATCTGTTTGCGGACATCCCGATTTTGTATTTTCTTCTGAACCGGGACTTGCCAAATCATATAATTTACTATTAAAAATAACATTTTTCAAACATCCGCTAAATCCTTCACTGTTCATATTATATTTCCACAAGTATTTCAAACGATCTAATTGATCAATAAAAACTCCTCCTAATTGTAAAGGCGTATTTACATTTAAGTATTCATTGAACAATGGCAATGTTCCTTGGGCTTGACAATTTGTGTAGTCTAATTCTGACAAACTACCATTTTCTATTTTTTTCACTTCAGCAGTTTTGCAAAAGTCTACAACCATTTTAACAATTTCTGTGTTCCAAAAAACGTCAAGTCGATGCCATTCACCATCATCTAACGAAAATTTTGATTCAACTTTCAATTCTAGAACCCCTGATCCAAAATCAATAAGAAGTCTGGGGTTTCCATTTTTTAATTCAATTGAAATAAAATCAGAATTTTCAAATTCATTCAGTTTTGACATAACTATTGGTCCATTATAAAGTAATAAACCGTTAGCACTTCGAGTAATAAATTCAAAACTAAGATGAGAGTCTTCGCATACCTCCAAAGGAGGAAACCATGCCCAACCATTTCCTTGAAAACTTCTTTGAACTTGTTGACACCTCGGTCCACTGTAACCTGCCGGACACGAACAAGATATACCCAATTTATTGTCAATACACAATCCACCATTGAAACATGGATTTGTTTTACATGATTCTATCTTTGAATTTCTTGCTGCGCAGAAGCA
Source organism: Molanna angustata (assembly GCA_963576475.1). NCBI lineage: Eukaryota > Metazoa > Arthropoda > Insecta > Trichoptera > Molannidae > Molanna > Molanna angustata. The sequence continues at coordinate 16,119,228 of OY754968.1, forward strand.
CTGAGCAACAAACTTTGCTCTGACTCCGACTAAAGCAGTAGTATTAGCATCAACCAAATATGGATTCTTTTTTACTTCAAGAATATTTGAACAAGATCCCTCACACTTTTTGTTTTCGAATAAGCATTCATTTACACCAACCATTGTGATATTTAGCCCAAGAACTGCTTCGATACTTTTTACGTTAAGTAAAATAACTCCATTGAGTTTAACAGAATTATGATCAGAATCTGCTATAAAAAACATCACGTCTATAATGGGAGGGTTGGCATTACTTAGTTGTATGCTAAACATTTCTACATTTTGTGGATCCGTATTGAACACATCGCCTAATTTATGCCTTAGTATATCTTTTTTGCTCTTAATATTATGTTCTTGGTAATTCCAATCTCTGATAAAATCTTCATCGTTTATTCCACTTATACGCAGAGAACCAGAGTTAATGACGGATTCATGAAAAATTTCTTGCACTCTGATTTGAACATTTGATGTAATATTAAATTGATTATGTCGATAATCTGTCACATTAAATTTCAACGAATAAAACCCCTGTCTAGTGCCATGCCGCATCTGAATCATTCCAGTTTTTTCATTTAGTTTAAATCTTTGATGTTCCTTTGATGCCCATTTGAAATTTTTATCAGAACTATCCCAATCATCTGCATCATATACAAATACTCGTCCTATATCAATATCATGTGGAGGACTCTGATAATTATATACAAATATACTTTTAGAACCAGGTTGCATTTTGTTATCATTTACATCACCAATTGTAACAGTAAGTGTATTAGTTCCTGTCATTGGTGGAGATCCATTATCCTTAATTATTATAGGAATTTCATATTCCTTTTGAAATTCTCTATCAAGAGCTCTTAGTGATATAATTGTCGCCATACTATCTTCACGACCAAAAAGTAATTGTTCAACTTTGAATGATGAATGAATTGTTTCATCAGCAGCAGGATCTAAGTAAAATTTGAATGGTGGTCCATTATTCATCGATGGATCGTCTTTGTCGGTAGCATATATTTCTGCCACTATTTGTGATGGAACATGTTCCGGTAAAATTGGTCTGTAGTCCTTCAAAAATTCTGGTGCATTGTCGTTTACATCTTCTACTGTTACTTTTAATATTGCAGTTGCAGTTTTGGGTGGAATACCATCATCCACTGCTAAAACTTTCAACTCGTGCCGAGATATTTTTTCTCTGTCTAACGGTCTTTGTACCATAACCGCACCTTTATTATTTATAAGAAAGTGGCGTCCTTTATCTGAAAATCTATCAATAGCGTATGAAATTTTGCTTTTACCACCATTGTCAGCATCAAATGCTCTGAAAGTTTGGATAATTTTCCCGACCTTAGCATTTTCATTTACACGTATTTCTGATGAATTTTTCTCAAATACTGGTTCATTGTCATTAATATCTCTTAATTTTACCACAACCCATGAAGAATCAGTATGATAGTCATCAACAGAATCTTCAATGTACCTATCAGATACTTTTATTCGAAATCTGAACCCATTTCTTTGCATTGGATCTTCATAATCAAGAAAGTCTTTTATTCTCAAGGATCCAGTACCATCAGCATTGCGAACAATGTCGAATTTATTCGCACCATAACCACTATTTTCGATTATTTTATATGTGAAATTATTTGTTTCATCTTCATCATGAACAGTGACGGTTAAAATGCCTTGATCCAGCATTATATGTTTATCCGTCTCATCAACTTCTGTCACCCATTCATTTTTTACAAACTTTGGGGGCATATCATTTATATCTGTGACTTTAATTACAGCAGTTCCAGTTCCTTTCAATCCACCTCCATCCATAGCAACCACCTGAATTGAATAGTCAGGTGTTTTTTCTCTATCAAGACAGCAAACTGCAGTTTTGATTATTCCTGTGGCCGGTTCAATTTCGAAAATTGGGAATCCAGTATCTTCCTCAATTACATTTTTCTCTATTGAGTATACGATTTTTGCGTTTCCCCCTTCATTTGGATCATCATAGTCTACAGCTGCCATTTTCATTACATATACTCCTTCTGTTTTGTTTTCTGTTACATTGGCGTGGTAGACTCCAGCGGGAAATACAGGTGCATTGTCATTTATATCCTTAAGGTTAACTTGTACTTCTGAGTATCCAACCAAGCCTTCCCCACCTTCATCTTGAGCAAAAATTGTGAAGCGCCACTGAGGTCGTCCATATGGCTGATCACGATCCAGAGGCTAGAAAAAATAAAGTTAGTTCATTATTACAAAAAAATATATACAAAGAGTGTTCTAAATAAATATCGTTTTTGAGTTATTTTTTCAATTATCGATTTTAAGTAGGCGTTTTCCGAGAGCTAGACTGGACAAACTCTGGGTTCTACATAAACGGAGAAAGAATGACCGACTTTAGATTTGCTGATGACATAATATTAACATAACTCAAGAATCAATGCATTAGAGTGTGACTAAAAATAAACATTAACAATTAAAAAAGTTTATTAAATTTTTTAATCAATAATCAAATGTGGAGGCTTCAACTTTGTGGAAATTCATATTTAATCAATTATTTAAATTTAAATTAAACACAAACTATACTTTGTATGTTTCCACTTATTTATTTACTTGTTCACTACATGTTTCGGGAACGTCCGTTCCCTTCCTCAGGTGGATGTAAACTGAATATGTGTGTGAGTGCGGTGTATGGAAAGTGGTGTTGTAGAGGCATTGATGATCAATAATCTGGTACAACCTTCCTCCTCACCCCTTCTCCAAATGTTCCCCCTAGTCCACTGTACCACCCCCACCTCTACACCTGCCTCTACAACACCACTTTCCATACACCGCACTCACACACATATTCAGTTTACTGAATATGTGTGTGAGTGCGTCTATAATTTAGAAGCTAAACTAGAAAGTACAAGAGGAGGATGGGTCGCGTTCAGAAAATTATCAAATGTTCTGAAATCAACAAATATCCCAATCCACTTAAAGAAAAAAAAAATTGACGCTTGCCTACTCCCTGTGATCACTTATGGCTTTGAAACATCCGCGTTGACTTATGAGAATGATGGAAAAGCTAAGAGTGACACAAATATCGATGGAACAAAAGAATTTTGAATATCGCGCTAAGGGAACACAAAACCAAAAGGATTGCGAAATAAAGTGCTGATGGACTGGAGGCCAAGAACAGGAAGCAGAAACGTGGGAAGACCCCAGACTAGATGGTCCGATGACATAAAAAAGTGGCAGGTCCAGAATGGCGAAGAGTGGCAGAGGAGAGAGACCAGTGAAAGTCGAAGTAGGAGGCCGTTGTCCAATACTGGACTCAAGAAGAGGCTGAGAAAGTAAGTAAGTATGATGTCATTATAAAATATGTAGTATTGAATTAAAGCGGTGTTGGTAGTAACCGGAGGGGTTACCACTAAGGTGTTGTGGCCAACTATAGCGGGTGTGCGCTTATTACCAATTTGGCAGGAGACCAGTGTAGGTCAATTAAATTAATAGTAACCAGAGAGGTTTACTATATAACAATAGATACCTCAGTTATGTTCTATGTTTTAAGACTCCAGAAGGGAATTTTATCCTGAATGAACTCCCTGTTGTGACGTGTTGGAAGACAGGTCACCAGAACAGAATACTATTCACTAAATAGAGTGTGAACTCTATTTAGTAATATTAAAAGTTCCAACAAGTCACAATCGAGTAGAGAACGAATTTCACAGAGGGTGAAATATCTACGGTTGCTCTAAAAGTAATTTAGGCAGGGTAAAGATAGGAAAGAGATAAGAAAGTACAAACTGAAATGACAACTTACAAATTTGTATACATATTAGCACTGACACAGTTTTTATAAATTAATAATAATAATAACAATTTCATACGCGAGTAGTACTTTAGCAGGTCGATGTTTTCACTAAGAAGTTTGACAGGTAAAGAGTTGGTGTGTCATCTGTTGTTTTGTTTATATACCCTATTGTTTTGGTAATTAGGGGTCATTGTACTGTCGCCTGGTAAACAGCCTTTAGGGGTATGTCAGTATGAAGACTTATTTATTGTTGTATACAAAAGTGAAAGTGTCACCTTTGAGTCATTACCCTTTCTTAATTGTTTTGACTGATTATTTTCTTGTGACAGAAATACCATATATTTGATGTAGGTATTCTGCCACAAAATGAAATAATTTCGTTGACTCGTTAAGACCCATAATGACTTATGCCATCGAAGCCAGATCCGATACTATCAGAACAAAAAACCTCCTCCGAACTACTGAAATGAGGACGTAATACTCGTGGATAGAGTCCGGAACGAGGATATAAGAAGATGTTGCGATGTAGACGACATCATCCGCTGGGGTAGAGGGCGAAGAAGTCAATGGAGAGACCATGTCGAGAGAATGGGAGACAATCGACTACCCAAAATTGTCTCCAAGAAAGTCCTGGAGGGTCATAGAGCAAGGGGGGACCAGCAAAAAGATGGAGTGACAGCTGGATCTCTAGATCACAAGAGGCAGTCTCCGACTGAAAAAAACAGGCTTTTGGCTTAAAACCAGAGGAAGAAGAAGAAGAATCTAAGTGATTGTGAATGTGATTTTTTTTTGCAATTCCACTGCTGACTTTTTTTATCAAAAAAAAAAAAGTAAAAATATTAAATAAGGTCAATCTTTGTTTGTGACATTCAAAAGCTTATACCTAATTTGAAATTTGGATCAATATTCGACTGATTGTTTACAAATAATGTTTACATTTCCTACAGTATAAAGTAAAATCAACATAATTTTGATAACATGAAACCATTAAAATGATGTTAAAATAGCATTATAATTTACTTAGTGAATATATTAAATCTTTATTGCATGCTTTGTAAATGTTCAACATTAATATATTTTATTTTCATGATAAAACTCGTGGATGTTAAACACCCAATTTAAATATTATTTAAAATATTAAGTATTATTTAATATGTTCGATAGAGAAGTTTCTACCATCGATGATTGAATTTCTGTAAGCAGATTTATTTTAAATCAGGCACTGCAATTGCAGGAATGCAACACACTCTGCAGTCTATATATTTATTGTTTCATCTTAAAAGAATTTTATTGGCAACCATTCAAATACTATTCAATTTAAAGTTTTCTTTATTTTTTACTAACTTAACTTTTTGAGCAGGTGCATGGAATACTTTGTATGTATGTAATTTATGCATTTTGGTGGTTTAGTTTTGGTTTTCGGAATGAATTTATAGGCCCGGTATTACAGTCTCAGTATAAGAGCTAAACTCAAGTTTTACAAAAATATAGCGTATTACAGTGTCCGTTTAGGCCTAATCTTCCCTCAAATACGTCACGAAAACGACAAATATTTAACTCAACGTTTCTGGCGGATTAAGTACTTAACGGTGAGTCAACTGTCATTTGCTAGGCAAAGCGTGTAGTTTCAGTTTCTATCACTAGAGGCGTTAGTTGTATTGACGGTGGCGCCACACAACAAAACAAACTGACAGCCATATTGAAACGAACATGGAATTTTAAAGCATTATTTTGGTGAAAAAAATTAAATTTACCATGTTGGATGGTAAAACAATAGTATTTCAAGTCGTAGCGTCCCGTTTTGAAGTTCGTATTATTTTAGGTTATTTAAAATTTGACAGATAATAACCACAGAAAAAAGTGAAATATGTCTATAATTGAAGATTTAGTAACTGACATGTCATATGAACAGATTTATATACTTCTTTAAATCAATCAGAAATGTTATTGACCTAAAACATTTGAAAAATATATACTATGCTCTTTGTCATTCAATAATGGAATATGGAATTATTGGATGGGGAAGTGCAACGCCAACAATAATAAAGAAAATAGATATAGCCCAAAAAGCTATCATAAAAGATATACTTAAGGTACCTATTCGAACGAATACTGAAGAGATTTTCACTAAATTCAAAGTTCCAACAATTACAAAAATATATGCAAAAAATCTGCTATTATACAAGCTAAAAAGAGAAGACCAATATACTAGCTCACAACAATATAAACACACTAGGTTAAGTACAACAAATACCTTAAATATACCATACATAAAAACAACTTTTGGACAACGTAGCGTACGATACTTTTCAACAAAACTCTTCAATAGTTTACCAACAAATATTAAAACCATTAAAAATGCAAAAGAATTTAAAAAACTATCACTAAGATGGGTTTATGAAATAGATGAAAAAATCCTGAAGGAAATAATTCTACCTAATAAAATGTAAATGCACTATTACAAACAACAGAATAGACAATTGAAAAAAGTGAAAAATAAGTACTTTTGTTGTTTTTTTTTTGTCTCTAAATCAATCAATTTTTTCAACAATTATTTTATTTTTACAATTTTTGCTGTGTGTTAATGACTCATAATGAAATATTGTGTTTGGAAAGAGAGAAAGAAGGATGAATACGCTTGAATGCGTAGCGTATGTATGTACATTTACTTATATTATATGTAAACGTATCTATAAATAAACAACGCAATAGACAATAATATAAAACTAGCTCACCTTAGCACAGGCTATGCCTAGTGAGGGGGCTAGTAACAAAGATACAAACAAAAAGGATAGCTTTAACTATGTAAGCAATGGTGAAATAATGAAATTATATTTATTGAAATGAAATAACTTATATTTACTTTGTATGTCCTACTATGTATGAATAAGCTTATAATACCTTTAATTATTTTGTATCTTATATGTACTCTATGTTTTTGGATAGAAATAAATAAAAATAAAAATAAAATAAAATATTGCACTGTAATACGGAAATGGATTCAATCTCCCCTTAACATTAATCTTAAGTTTAACAAACTCAATGAGTTGAGGGCCGACTGTAATACCGGGCCATAGTCTATAATATTACACCGAGATAGCCTTTAATTTTCAAATATGCCACAAGGAAATATGAAAATATTCCGAAAATATGAATATTTTATAATGATTTAAAATAAATAACAAGAGCTATAATTTATTTTTCTCGTAGTCAATTTAATCTGAGATTTTCTTATTATGCTGCTTGCTTAATTTGTCTTTTGTTTTACGACTCTGCTGGAGTAGAGGGTTAAGTCTTGTGCTCTGGGGAATCCATTTTGTTACCTGGATTTTATTATCTTTAATTTATTTATGTCTCTATCTATTTATGTTAAACCCCGTAGGTACATAGATTTTATGTCTTTGTATCTAATACTGTAATAATCATCATCGTCACTGGCACTACAGGCCGCTACGGACCCTGGCCTCCTCCGGAAGTCGTCACCAACCCTCCCTATCGACCGCCAGTCTTCTCCATTTCTCTGATATCGCACAGCACGTCGTCCAGACAACGTTTAATACCTTTTTTGGAGTACGTTCATCGTCTATCCGGCAAACATATCCAAGCCAACGTGTTCAAGGCGCTGAATTTTTATAAATTGGACTATATTAGTTTCATTGTACGTTGCTTCTAGTTCATGATTATACCGTATTCTCCAGGCCCCTCCATCAATGGGCCATAATAACATACCGTGCCATCACGCCATTTCCCTATTCGAGGTAGGCAGAGAGAACCGAAAGCCAGACTCCTCTCTTTCGACATACATTACACGCTTCATTCACAGCCATGCATCGTCTCATACACATCTCATACACTCTTCTGTTACTCCCTGTTCTGTGCAGTGCGAAACAGATCCACTACAGCTCTCATACCGGTCTATTCCCGGATGTTTCGCAGCCAGGAAAGCTGCCTTCTTCCGAACCCTCTACGACCCTCAATCTTCCCCTTCATGACAAGCTGAACAATGGCATACTCTTCACCTCTCAGAATATGGCTGAAGTACGAAACTTTACGGAGCTTAACATTTGTGAATAATTCTCAGTTGCTGTTGGATCTACGTAGTACTTCAGTGTTACTGACCATGTCAGTCCATGATATTATTAACATTCTGCGGTGGATCAACATTTCAAATGCTTCAAGGCGGTTTATATTAACTTTGACAGTCCACGCCTCCACCCCATAAAGCATAACTGACCAAACATAACGCTTGACCATTATTTGTAATACTACTACTGAATTTATTGAAAAAAAACCCTTGAAACATCGAAAACTTGTTTTATTAACTTGGGAAACAATATTTTTGTATTATCTACGTGAAGAAAGATTATTTCTCATTTGTAAGCATATTTTTAAAATTAATTTAAGAACGGGTATCTATCATGTCGACTGATTATCAAGTTGAGTTAACACTATTATTGTATAGCATATATGTACCAACTATCTAATTTGTATAATCTTTTATGCCGTTCAAACCAAAATTACAATCGACTTCATATTGATGTGGTCAAGTGCCTAAACATAAAGACGATAGAAACATACATAACTGATTTATTTTCAAAGGCATCGGTTATTGTAGTCTGTAAGGTAGATTTATATCAACCGCCTTTTTATTGCTAAACGAGATGTAATAATAATTCACTGCACGGACCATTTTCTTACTGAAAATACCGGATATTATTTTTAACATTCTCTGTCAACCATAATCAGATTTATTTGCCTTCTTGTGTTTTCTTTTGTCATTTCATCGTTTGTGTTTTATTTATACAAACCCTCATTTTCAGCTCTTATTACATTTATAGCGTATTTCACACTTCTGTATCATTCCTTCGTAAACTTGATTTATTCCCAAATTGTGGTCTCAAATGAAACCCTTATTTTTACACAGATCGCATGACCGATACAATGAAAATAAAGTAGGTTAGGTATTTTATATTAATTTTACGATAAATAAATATGGGATTTATTCACAAACAAGGCAAGGAAAAATCGCTTGAGATTTGTATTTTAAAACATCAAGGATAAGATTCCACTACGATAAGCCTGCTAGTCCCAAGCTTACTCAGCTACACATTATTAAATATGTACATACCTACCGATATTTAGATTTAATTAGATTTAATTTTTTGATCAAAAGTTCTTGTTGGAATCCCATTAAATTCCCACCCCGAAAGTTCTTGATGGAATCCCATTAAAAATGTATAATAAAAAACGTTTATAACTTAGTTCTGTAATAGTTATAAACGTTTTTGTTATTAATGTTTATTAAAAAATTTAAGAAACATACAGATGTGTTAAATTTTATAGAAGCCGTTGTAAAACAAAAAAACAAAAAAAGTTTAAAATATCTAACACCACTTATGGGGACTTAAGTCGGCCAGTTTCGAAAATAACGTGCTCTTCTTCAGGAAGGCTTACGTACGTAAGTCCTCGGCGTTAGTCATCATAAGTGGTGTAAACAATGGACTTCCCCAGTCTCTGTGTACTTGAATTGCGAATTTTAAAAGATCGTGAAGTCATAACTGTAGTGGACGGTTGCTCTTCTTCTCCCCATTCCATCAATGCGGGAGTCCCTCAAGGGTCCATTCTATCTCCAACCCTCTTCCTTCTACATATTAATGACTTGCTCTTACGCGCCCCCATCCACTGTTACACAGTCAAATCTCCAAAACAGAGTGAAATATCAGATGCTCGGAAAGATCTTCATCTAAAAATAAATAGCTACCTCCGCTCAATCAATACCTGGGGTGAAAGTAATCTTGTTTTATTTAACGTCTCAAAAACCCAAGCCTGTCTAATTTCTGCGAAGAGAAACCCCAATGAATTGCATGTGTCTTTCAACGGAAGCACCCTACCTAACAGCAGCTCTATCGACCTGCTTGGAGTATCTATAACGAATCAATTACACTACAGGGGTTCCATCAAAGCTAAGGTGAAACTCGCCTCCAAAAAATTAAGCTCACTATATAGAGCACGTATATATTTTACTAAGACCCAGATCTGTATACTCTACAAAGCGCAAATACATCCAATTATTGAATATGGTAGTCACCTCTGGAGTGGCGCCCCCCAATACCTACTGAATACCAAAGGCGTGCTATACGTCTGATTGATGATCCATCACTGACTGATGAATTGCAATCACTAGAACACAGACGTAAAGTCGGTATTTTAAGTTTATTTTATAGATACTACCACGGGAATTGCTCAGAAGAACTTGCATCTTTGGTCCCTCCTCCACCCACTCGCAACAGATTCACTCGCTTTACTCTATCGCAGCACCCATTCACAGTGGACCTTCAACATATACGAACAACACGCTTCTCGAACTCCTTTATTAATACAGCAGCCCAACTGTGGAACGATCTTCCGAATTCTGTGTTTCCACCTTCGTACAACCCGGGTCTTTTTAAAATCCGAATTAATAAACTCTTTTCTAGATTGCAAACCCCTCCCAACGCTACGTAGTGCGCTTCTTCGGAAGAGCAGAATGGACCCAAATCCTAATAGCTGGTGTCCCCTACGTAGACATGTTAAAAAAAACAAAGTAATTTTGAATATCATAAATAATTTATAATGACGCCACAAAGTTATCTTTCAAATATTAAAGAATATAAAATAGTAGGATAGAGAATATTTTCGATTCGTCAAAGAAAATAGTTTTGTAATGATATTGGGATGTACCCCATTATTTAAGCTTTCCAAAGGTTTATTTATATCTGTTTAACCTGTATACGTATTTGTAAAAGAATATTTGTATCAAATTACTAAGGCATTAGAATGACAATATAATAATAAGATACTCAATGAAATTACACATACTTTGTGTATTCCTTCTATTGTATCCATTCAAATATTGTCTCATAATTTATTATTCATTAATTTTAGATTAGGATATCGGTAGCATTCTCGACGCAAATCAATTTAACGACTTCGTCGAGATGATCGCAGAAACACAACATTCAAATTTCTGGGCAAGGCATGTCTGGAATATTGAGTGAGTGATTGGTTCAAATAATAATTATTATTATTGTCAAAGTTACCTTCAATACGAATATTTCACCAGTGGTCCTGTTTATGTCGAATTTACTGTTGGCCGGATTATCCAGATCAATACCCTGTCCAGTGGGGAAGTAGATCACGTTCGAGGGACGATTCCTATCCTTGTCAATTGCTGTCACCTGTAAACATTTATATTGCTTTGTTAATAAAGCTGCATTGAGGGATGATATGGACATTGTACATGGAAGAAATAAAATATCTCACATAAAAATATTGTACATAGGTATATATTATTTCATTAAAAGTATAATAACTAACACGATTTCCAATATAAAACGAAAAACTTCTGTCGAAAATATTTATTATTTATGCCAAAAAACGTTGACATATCTACAAAAAAAAACTTAAATTTTTCACCATATTTTATTTTATTCGGACGTAATTTGAAGAATACTTAACATTCATACCATCACGGCTTACTTTTATTTTATTTTATATTTATTCTCAAGCAACTGACAGGTACTCAAATCAAATATTCATTTAACACGCACCCAATAACAAGTTCTGCTTATCCCATTAAGTGGAGTACCTAACCAACGACAAATTTATTGGGTGTGCATGACCTTATTAAAGGAAGCACGACACATGCGTGTATCCCCACCACAGCTGTCTCGTCTTACCTAAAATGGCAACATCCAGAATGGGCGACGAACCTCATACCTGAACTACTTATGTGAGATATTATTTTACCTCTTGGATTTTCGATTGCAAAAAGAAAATTCTTTTCAATATGAAGTTTCTCCAACATTAAATTATTTTCTGATTGTGATATAATTTATTGCCATGTCCTTTGAGAAAAATTCATGGCATAATTTTCTGACAAGATAATACAGGGTGTCTCAAAATAAAGTTTATATTTAGTGGAACGATTAAAAACAAAGTAAACCGTGTATCAAAAAAATGTTTATTAATTATTAAATTACATATAATTTGGGAATTTATTTCTATAAATAATATCATCCAAATGTAGACCCTCGCGTTCGCAGCACTCATTTAATCGTAAAATTACTTATGACGGCTCGGCAGGTGGACTCAGTGATGGTGACGGATATTTTCTTTCAAATGCGCCAGGGAAGTCGGTTTACTGGCGTAAACTTTAGATTTAAGATAACCCCATAGGAAAAAGTCCATAGAGGTTAAACCAGGACTGCGTGGAGGCCAATTTATGTCACGTTTCCTGGAGATCAATTTGCCTGGGTAAATTTCACGAACTCGTGGAAGAGATGTATTGGACGTGTGTGACGTTTCTCCGTCCAGCTGGAACTTTGGTTATAGCCAGGAAAATTTTGCAGTCCAGGCACCAAGAAGTCGTCTAACATCTCCACATAATGCTCTGAATACAAATATAAACTTTTTTATGATACACCTTATAGAAGATCAAAAATAAAATATCGACTAAATTTTAATACGCTACTTGGAAGAAAAAATATTTAAGAAATATTATAATGAATACAAATATTTTATTTTGTGATGAAAAATTAAATTTAATCAAATTATCCATGGTTTAATTTATTTCTTGTTTAATCTCACAATAACATTGAATCAAATCTAACACAATTATATCTAATTATTCTATAGTTTTTTCGTTTTGTTTTATTCATTCATTTTGGAAAAAAAACTATGGTCATCAATTTGATATAAATTCATACAATTGAAACCGGCAAGATCCCTGAGTTAAATAAAATAAAATATTTGTTCAATTGTTAATGTTGGGGAGGGTTTGCAATCTGCACGGGACAATATTAATTAGGATCTTACAAACACCCGGGTTGTAAGAAGGTGGAAACACAGAATTCACAGAATAGTTTCACAGTCGGACTGCTGTGTTAGTAAAAGAGTTCGAGAAGCGACTGGTTCGTGTATATTGAAGGTTTACTGTGAACTGGTGTTGAGATTGAGTAAAACGAGTGAATATTTTGTGAATAAGTTGAAAAAAGGACCAGAAAACATTCTTCTGAGCATCATGAATAATATTAATCTTTCATTATTCATTTAAATATTCATATTTCTCATCTTCAATGATCTGATCCCAAGATTGATAGACTTGGTTCGATTGCTTTCAGAACGAAACGAGTTCGTAATCCATTTAATAAATCAGGTGGAACATCAAATAAATTCGAATAACTACGTATTACACAAGAATCACAAAGGGTACAAGTTATCAATATTCTGTCGTTTGATAAGAAACACTTGCATATTTGAAATTGAAAATTAAATCATATTTCCAGAATAAATGACTGAATTTGCAACAAACACAATGCCTAACATAAAATTCCTTTGTGATTATGTAAAACCGAATCATGCCTACTGTCTCATTGGCACGCCAAAGCAAAAATATATAAACATTGGTACTATACATTCGCACTCAAAATTTATGAAGTTCTAGGGTAAAGTATATAGTTATTGGACCAAGACGGTAACTGGACACTTTATATGTATATATTTTTTTACATTACAGTTGGTACCTACTACTTCTCGGGCAACTAACGGGTACACGCACCCAATAACACGTTGCCACATTCGGGAGACTTGCAATATTAATCGTCTCCCAGATCCAGACTGAAAACACAATTAAAAACTGTGTCTCCAACGGGAATCGATCCTGGGACCTTTGGATCAGCAGTTAGATACCTAACCGATTGAGCCACGAAGGCTGACAATTATTATTGATTTTTTAAAAATAAGAACTGTGTTTATTTTTAACTTCATTTTTTTTTAATTTTACATAATTTATGTTTCATTTAAAACATTTCTTGTTTCCAACCTCGCAATTTTTCTTTAAAATATTCCTATTTATTTTGCTCCTGTACATAGTTGTTTTTCAAGGGTTCTTAAGTTTTTATTAAGAAAGGATATTTTTCCATTTAAGTGAGTACTCAGTTAATTAAGATGAAAAACTAATTCATCATTTCCCATCTACTTCTATATAGGTAATAATATAATTTATTATCAAAGACTACAGTTAAAATTGTAAATTTGTTTCATCATATTTAAACATTTTGAATAAGATATTAGATAAAAAAAGATAAAAAAAGATATTAGATAAAAAAAGATAAAATAAGAAGATAAAAAAAAAAAAAAAAATTTTGAATAAATTAAATAGTATTTAAAACCATGTATTTATATATTTTTTTCGTAATCATTTAATATATATTCCAATATGTATAGAAGTATTTTCAATTGACTTTTTATGTATGTAAGATAATATCATGATTTATTTATTTATTTATTTATTTATTTATTTATTTACTCTCAGAAAGCTACAGCTGTTAATTATATCATTTACAATTCTGTTTTTAAATGTTAACATAGCCAAAAATGCTTTCTTCTATTTACATTTGTGAATGTATAATGTTTGGTTACATACTTAGTTATGAAAAAAAAAATTATACAACAAGTAACATCAATTTAAAAAAAAGAGAGAGAAAAGATACATAAAAAATAATAATAATATGAAAGTACAATAATATAAGAAAAAAACAATTAGGTACATAATATGTTTTAGGATGACAAGGAGGACCGGGATCATTAGTGATTGAGGAGGGGATTGTTGGATTGTGTGTTAGGGTTTAAGAACATCTTTATCTGTTTCTGATAATGCAATAATGTGTCGTGAAAAATGTCCGTGTGTTTGAAATGTGTATTGTAATCTCGCTGAATTCTAAACAAAGGTGCAAAGTATCTGTAATTAGTGTGGCATACTGGTAAGTGAAATAACTAAAAAATAAATAATGATTGACTTCAAATAAATTGTATATATATGAATATTCCCTTCAAAACACGAGTGCAACTATTTTTTAATGAGTGTTTTTTTATAATGAAGTGTTTGAAATGCTAGTTTTTAATGTAATTTTCTTGTGCAAAAAATTTTTGTTTTGTTTAAATGAAAAAAACAAATATAGGTATATGGCTTCAAATAAAAATTATACTTGATAAAATCCAACAATAATAGAAATATAGAGGTCATCACAAGGTTTCGCTAGTGGTCAGTTACTATATCGCCTACCCTATACATTTGTTGTTTATTTTACTGTCTTAAATTTGTTAGCTTTAGCTGGTTCAAATATATCTATTAAAAATATTTTAAATGAGAATCAATAGTAAACTCAATTAAAAATAAGCGTTTAGAGTAAATAAATAGGTATTATTCTTTCTCGTGTTATCAAAAACATTATTTAACATCAAAATCTCTATTATTTCAAAGCGCTAAGAGGACAGAAATATGTAATGATCGACGAAGTTTTTATTTTGTAGAATTCCATTATAAGTTATATATATATATAATTAAAAGTAAACCACTTTTTGATTCTACATGAATTTTATTATATGCGATAGGTCAATTTTGTCTTGTTGGGGCATTTACTAGCTTTTTAAAGCTATTTACTTCTGCTATATACATTTTTCATACAAATATGAAATTTATTTCACATTGATATGGCAGTCCATAGATTTTTTTCTTTAAATTTTGATAATCCTTGAATGCATTTTTGATCAGTTTATTTTTATTGTATCAAAATTTTAAACAGTATAAAAATATCTCGACTTTCCAGACTGTGAACGCATTTTGAAAATTTGGACAGATTAAATAATAGAGAATAAATTAACGGATATCTATGGTAAACTAATCACCTCTAGGTCAATGCACTTTACACATATTTATTTATTTTCACACCTTTATAACAAAGACTATTATGAAGATTACTGCTGCCCAACTAGGTAACCCTGTTCTAGGGCTAGCAGTTTACAATTTTACCAAGACAAATATTTGACATTTTGGTTTTACATAGTTATTTTGTCTTTTCCAAAAAATATTAGAACAGACACCAGACATCACAACACAACAAATTACAATATTTACATAGTTACTAATATCTTAACACAATAGTATAAACCGATACAGTAATTTTTGACATGTTATTATTCTAATAATATTTTTACCATAACGTGCACACCCGTTGTTGTAGTTTAAGTTATGTAGCAGTTTGACATTAAAAAAATTTCTATGGTCTTCCCAACGTACATACTCAGTATATATAACAATATTATTTGACTTGAGTCACAAATCAAATCAAATATAAAATCAAGTTTTCTTCTTTGAAATTAATTTAATAAAAAAGATAAATGTTTTAAAGTTTTTTTGTCTTATAAGAAGGTGCATTGCAAAGACAATCCTCGATCCAGTTTGTGTAGCGTGTAGGTATATTATAAAATATTATTTCTCAGAACTATTTATGGATGTTTAGTATTTGGGCAATCTCTGTCCTTCCGTAATTCCCTTTATATTTTTTTTATTCTTGCTTTAAATAATGTCTATGAAGATGTAAATATGAAGTCGATCGGACTTATAGTTTGGGCTGTAGAGAGGACACAAAAAGGACAATCCGTAAACCTAGACATACATACACATCACGACGAAACTCAAAGTGTGCACTCTCTATTTGATACCCGTGGAGAAATTGATGTAAAAAAATACGCTTAAAAATTGTGAAATCATGACTCTTCACTATTCCATAAGTGGAGAGTAAAAATAAGATTCATATAATATATTTTGAATTGCGTATTGCGAACAATAATGTTTTGCAGTATACTCAGCAGTTTAAAATTGAAACCCATAGTCAAAAGGTTTTTTTTTTCATTTTTTTTATGGTCGAAGGAATTTTTAGTTATACTATTTCGGGCAACCAACAACTATGTAAACACAATTTCTAACAGACACCAGTAATTGTACAAAATAATTATCTAAGACATACATAGTTATTGTGAGAAAGGCTACTCTGTAGTTGCGTAGCTAGGTTGTTTTAATATCAGAAACAACATGTTAACAAAATTGTTATATCGATTATTGATTTTTTCAATTCGTTTTAATTTTTTGTGAACCTTGTACAAGAAAATATCGCCAATATAGGAAAATATCGCCAATATATGTAAAAAATATTAAATAATTAAGTAGCAAAAAATCTTCTCTGCATAAAATCTAACCCAGAACCCTTAGGTATATGTAGGTTATTAGTTAAAAACATTATTTCTAGAGCTGTTTTGCTGATGTGAAAAAACTACACAATTATTACTGACACGTTGACATTAAATAACTTACTGATGGTGACGATATAATAACTAAACCGTAGCGGTAATTACTAGTTAACTCAGTATTTTTTTTACTCTTGAGCGTAGAATACAATCACGGTCGACGTTTGAGTCCATTGGTTTCCAAACTTTTAGGCGCCACAGCCCTTTTGAAAAACAAACTATTTTCATCGTCACTCGACAAAACTGTTTATATTTTTTCTTCTTCTTCGTGTGTCTTGTAGATTCCCCCAAATAATGACGATAACTTGAGAGAACTTCTTCGCCTCCTTCCACGTCATCCTGGTCCGATCCCAAATGTCTTCAAGATACGAAAAAAAAATTCATATAATTTTTCGTAGTATATAAATAAACCACCGCAGCGGTGGGAGTCTCCTCATCCGTGGTGTTATTTGATAAAATATTAAATGGGTGGTGGTAGAGCGGTTAGCGTGCTGCGTTAGTAATCCAGTGGTCGCGAGTTCGAATCCTGCCACGACCGATTTCGTTCACCTATAGCACAAGTATTTATACTTAATTCAGGTAATTTAATGAATGAGAATATACATGTTATTAAATCTACTATATTATGTATCAGAATTAGGTGCATGTCTGTCCCAATAGATTCTATGAACTGCACTATATTTTTCTGGCCTTTCAAAAATCATGTGCTGTTAGTCGTTTTAAATTTGTTCATATTTTTGAGGCGCGGGTGACCTGATTTTATCACTTCGGTAAATTCAGGGACGGGATATTTTTCCAGCTGTCAGTCATATTATTTTCAACCTCGATGCCGAAACGTTATGACCTTTATTATCATTGAAAGCACGAAACTTCCCTATTCGTGCAAGCTAGATTGTGTGAATTGCGTAATAATTTATTGTCCACTACATGTAGGTAGGTACTTGTTACAACTCGTCTAATATGGAAAGCGAAATCATCTTCTTTAGTTATTCAGCATGACATAAAAACTAATAGTCAACAGTGTAAATAAAAGATTAATGGAATTTAGTATTAAAAACTGCTTATATGGTTTTCTAACCGTTAATAAATAAATAAATATATATGAGATGGACTGGACATGTTCAGAGAATGCCAAATATGCGAATGCAGATTACGAGGGATGCATTACAGCTCTTAAGCGTTACAAACTGGAAAACGGCAGCTGAGGACAGACGGGGTTGGAGGCTAAACTTGAAGGAGGCCAAGGCTGGACTTGGGCTGTAGCGCCATCGAAGAGGAAGAATATTAGACGAGGAAACGAAACAAAAATAATGTAATAAATTGCTTGAGAAGAAAAAGCTAATATGGTTCGGCAAATTTGATAAAATAAATGATGAACAATCAAATAAGAAAATATAAGAAGTTCAAGGAAATGGATTGTGAGAAAGACAGATCACCCACAGAATGCCTAGCATCCACATCTTAACGATATGTTAAAAGCATGAATATGTGTCGTTCGTTTTTTTGTCTGTTTATCCCGTAGTAATATATTTTTAAACGGCCCTGGCCGATTTACTAATGATATTAATAACAATTAAGCACTACAAATAATAACACTCAATTATTATTATTACCATTATACACTTCCTCAAAAGAATTAGCAGATCAATGCGTAAATTGTAAATTATTTAAAAGAGCAAAATAAAATGCAACAAACGCATCCTCAAGCTTTCAATTGGGAATAGTTCACCCATCCAGATACTTAACATATCAAAGGATTAGGCTCTGAGGAGGTCTCTATACTACCTAACAACCCTACTGATTCCCGAATATTAACGTTTAAACGTTTAACGTTTTAACGTTTTTTGACGAGTTTTTTGTATGATATTTATATTTATGAAAAATATACTATGAACAAAATATATTATTCGATTTTTACAGATCAATACCATCTTTTGGGAACTAGTGACTCAAACAAATTATACATAGTAAAGGTTGATTTTGTTCTTTGAGGGACACAATAGGATGATACCATGTTTATCACACGAAGGTACCTAATACATACATATCCTTATATTCGTATGATAATACTATACCTAAAACATACTATTTAGTGCGAGATGTTTGGTGAACATGAAATTGGCCCATCTGAAAAGCTGTAATAAACCTGACTATATTCTTTAAAGGTATCACGTTTGTCGCGTTGAAAGGGGAAATTGCGAAACATTTGTGTTGAAGTGTTCCAAAATTTTTAATATGGGACCATGCGGTGTTTAGTTTTAGGAACGGAATGCGTGTTGATCTCCTAAAACTGAAGTCAAAAATGTAAAATAGTATGTACGTTGGTACAACATTCACTACCACCACAGAAATAATCAATATTACTCGGGAGATTCAAAAGATGTTTAAGGGTGTGTCACATGCGAAATATTAAAAAAAGATTTTTTTGCGTATATTGCCTCATTTATGTATGAAAAATATGTAACTGCATACACGATTCACTGGGGTTACAATACCAATACAAAATGAGTATAATTCTGTTAATTGAAATCACTGAATTAACAATTGGGTTTCTGTATTTCACAATAAATAATAGATAAAGGAAAATTCTATGGAATGTTTAAAAAAATAGATTTATGACTCGATTTACGTAAATGCAAAATTGTAAGGAGTCCTTGTGTTTTTTAAGCATCAAAACACAATAACTTAAATTATTCGTTATTACGTTGTATCTTTAGGGCGCTGTAATCACAATACTATTTATAGTGTAGGGACGTTCGTAACTAGAAGCTTTCTTTAACTCAGCTTGTAAGTAGGCAGGAGGAATTATGTTTTATAGGAGTGTAACAATAGGACGAGGGTAATAGAACAATACCTAGGTTTACCTTGTCTTAGTGACTAAATAAAGAGATAAATTAAGTCATGAATCCCTCTTAATAATATATTTATTCTTGTGAAATTCATGTCCTAACTAAATTACAAGTGGATTTGGTCTTCGACAGAACTGGACTGATGCAAACAATAATTGTACTTCTCCAAAATTTGGCAATCTGTCATTGAATGCATGTTGAATATTTTTTTGGCAAAATACCCGAAAAGTTACAAGAGAATATAAATTAATAAAAAACAACAAGATAAAAAAAAATCTAAGCTTAGTTTGTCGATCGACAATTCTTGATAGAACTCCATTGTACGTTAATATGTTATTAAAAAAATATAAAAATACTTGGTTATAGTTACTACAACCAGTGACCCAACTACTTTCATTGTATTAAAACGTAGATTTGTATAGATTCATTTGCATTATATAACTTCTTTTCAACCGTTCAAAAACCAACATTTTTATACACCTGTCATGTAATTTTGTATATAATTTTGTGTAATTTTGTCTTGTAGAGCATTATTCTGACGATGTGCTTTGCACGAAACGCGTCAATAATTTTTTTTATAACATATTAACGTAAAAAAAAATCATTTTGTTATTCTTAAAATAAATACCTTATATTGGTGATTTTTTTTATAAAAATAAACTCCTCTCGAAGGGTTTATATAATGTGAAAATTTACACCTTTGAAAATCACAAGTTTTTGGTGGTCATGACCACAAACCGCGTGAAATCCATTAACCCTTTCTTCTTACCCAACAGGTTTATAAAAAAAAACAACAGATTATCATAGTTTGGTCCTATAAATTGAAAAACATTGTGGAACAGAATGACAAAAGTATCGGATTCAAACTGAAATGTGTATGGTTTTACAAAAACCATGATAAAAAAACTAAACCCTTTGTAATAAGGATGAAAAAAATATTCGTTAAAGACATCGCTTAAACTTTTCTTTACATCATATATGTAAATTTCATTCCGTGTCTATTCCAAACAGTGATGTCAGAAGTAGTTATTAGATATTATGTAAATTCCACGTCATCTCTATTGAGATATTAATTAGTCAAAAAAAATACTTATAATTATTGGCAACCCTTATTTACAATGGAAGTCAATAAAGGAATAATTGGTGAACGTTGCGAAAACCCTTAATGTGATCACGAAAATAAGATAGGTTAATATTTTTTTAAGAAACACAGATGTCATTGAGGTTACCAAAATATCCCATGTAGGTATATATTATAACGTTTATTCTTTGTACATATTATTTAATAATACATCACATTTCAACTCTTTGAGCTTTGGTGGGCAGATACGAGATATATTTCATCGGTGCTGGAACAATGAAATGTGCTGAACCAAAGCTTCAGCATTGTATACTCTAAGTACTTATACTAGGTATAAATGAAAACACTAATTAGTTTCAGTTTCACTATTTAATTTTAACACTGGCACTGACCGGTATCGATCGGAAGATCATCGTCAGTTGCACTCTGACGATGATCTTCAGATCGATACCGGTCAGTGCCAGTGTTAAAATTAAATAGTGAAACTAAAACTAATTAGTGTTTTCATTTATACCTAGTATAATGGAGTTTCACCACGAATTATCCGTCGACAAAATTAACAAGCTAAGTACTTATAGCCAATTCCAGCAATTATTAATATTATTATATATTAGGCTTGCTTAGTACAGATTTACAACGATACTCAAACATCTTATGGAATACACAAAGCAGATACAATGAATATTGAAATAATTGATTTAATTTATTCTTGGAATTCACTGAATGGTCTTCATACAAATACCTCTCACGACAAGAAATTAATTTGTAATTTGTAAATTAATTGTAAATATAGAAAATGAATTTGCAGGTTATTTTTTTATTTAATCCGGATAATATAATACACCTTCTTCTTCTTCTTCGTCAGCCCTCTTTCGTCCAGTAATGGACATAGGCCTCACCCTGAGACCTCCACAGCTCCCTATCCTGGGCAGACCGCATCCATCCGCCTCCAGCCACTCTTCTGATATCGTCAGACCACCTGGTTAGAGGCCTACTAACACTTCTCTTGCCCGTTCTAGGTCGCCATTCCAGCACTTTTTTAATAATACACCTACTCTCTATTAATTCATTGCTTCAACCAACTTCTCATATTTTTTTCTCTGCCACTAAACTATTTTAAGGATCCCTTTTATTTACAATTGAATTACTCCAATTATTATCATTGTTATTCCTGTATTATCTCTCTTTAGTCTAGAATTAAGGAAGATAAAATTTTGAGACATTTAATTATTTTTCAGGTTCATGTAATAAGTCAGCATTACATATTGAACCACTATATAATAATCTTCGTTTCCAGGAGAAGTAGAATTAAAAAAAAAACTTCTCACGGGGGTCTTGTTTCTATTATGATAAGTTGAAAATATTTTCCATAGTGAAAATACGAAAGAAAAAATAACAAAAACTTATAATGTATATTTTGATGAAAATTCAATAATTTGCTCATATGCGTAATTATTAACTGAAGCAAGCCTAATTATACTTAGGCTTAGATGGTTTTCATTTAAATTATTTACAAAATATTTGGAGATTACAAAAAATATATATATTTATAACATCATATCGTAAAAATATTATGTCATAATAATTATAATACGACAAATATTATAAAAAATATAGAACAACGTATATAAAAGTGTAAGTTTGGATAATTTTACTCAGGAGGGCAAGTCTGGGGGAGGGAGAGGTAAATCTGGTCAACAGGAGGAATCAAAACAATCCATGTTTACCCATATCATGGATATATGTAATTTTCTTATTGAGTTCTATAAGATATTACAGAACTCCATAAGATAATTATATCCACGATATGGGTAATCATGAGGATTTTTATTCCAACGTTTGACCAAACTTACCCTCCTGATGTTTCGGAAGTATTGAGGACACATCTGTTTTAAAATGTACCCTATTTTCGAAATACCTATCGAATCAGATATACATATTTGCTTATTGTATATTTATAAATCATAATAAATATCTAACATATTCCATGTTTACAACACCAATATTTACAATCACTACTATTCCATTATAAGGAACTAGGTACGTTAAACTAGGATAGAAAATATAAAGCATGCATTAAAACCAACCTATAAAATTTCCAATATAAATGTTTTATGATAAATGTTGACATAGTGAATCAAAACATAAAAGATTGACGATGATAAAATCAAAACAAAAGTCTGATAATGATTAAAATAAAAATAAGGAACGGACAGGATTTCGGTGTAAAAATGAAGGACGGGATTGGCTACAAAATAAAGTAAAACTGACGTGCAAAGACCGTTCGGCGATTGACCTGAAGAATTTTCTTGGGCAAGTTTCTGTCGTCTTCTTCTGTGATCTGCGTCCTGTATGTTGGCCTCTCGAATGTCGGTGGGTTGTCGTTCATATCCCGAAGGTGCACGATTAGCCTTGTGATGTTCATCAGCTTCCCGTTGCTCGATACTGTCACCTCCAAGTCATACTGAAAAAAAATTGAATTTTTTTACATTTCCATCGGTAAAATAACAAGATTCCATATATCTCTGATAATGTTTCAAAATAAATTGGTTACGCAGATTATGTGATCTCGACGATCAACTGAAAAATATTTATGGGATTATGTCATAGATACAACACCTGACCTACTAGACAATCCTGATTGAATTATATATTTTCAGAAATCTTGGTCATTTCTTTGATACCATAGTAAATGTGGGGGCATTGAAGGCATTTAGGGCATATTGAAGCTATTAGTTAAAAGTTTTTGAAATGATAAACATTAAACCTAAATTAAGGTAAGCGGTGAAGAATCTCACAGAAAGAGAGAGAAATGTGAAAGCTCGGTTACTTACATAATGTAATATGTATATTTACAATTAAATAAATATTTATATTCACAATTTCAACTTTCACATTAATTAAAGAACATTTTGTTTGCTTTTTCGATCGACAGTACTTGATGGTATTCCACTATTATATTATATTAAAATAAAACACATTTATATTTTTCTTCCACTTAGTTTAATTTGACTTATTAATTTCGCTCTAGACGAAAGTCTTCAGAGTAGTTAAGATGCTCATCTAGAGCAAAACTAGTAAACCAAATTAAACCAAATGGAAAATTATAAATGTGTTTTATTTTAATAAATTAAAGAACATTTATGAATTCAGCAATTTCGAAATGTAAACTGTCACGATAGATGTTATTAACTACGATGATATGTCGTACGCTGCCTGGCCTTTTATACCATCAGGGAGGTAGTTAGATGAGTACATGCCGGATCAAATTCCATGGTGGTTCTCGAATGTTCCTCCCTAGTACCTCTTAAAATTTGTATTGTTGTCGATATTCTGGTAGGTTACTGACCTCGATATAGTGCAAATTGTACGACAATTAGATGTACTTGCGACGAATGTACCTATTCGCCACAAATATATGTAAATGAAGGTTTAAAGTTGATGATAAGAATATTTGTGTATATGTTTTGTTTATACTCATAGATTTTTGAGACCTCAAGTTTCAAGTATAAAAACACCTTTCTCGGGAATACAATAACATAAATCTCAACCAGCGAAAAGAGAAAAGTTGACCTTTGGACTGTATAAGAAACGGATTGGATGTGAAATTTTTTTTGAACTTACAGAGGTACTTCCAACGTGTCCCCGACTAACATATGCAACCTGCAAATTCCTGAACAGAATGAGGACGGGTGTAGAAAGGTGTAAAGTGGACCTAGACAGATGGGGAATGCTAGCGGTTAACCAGGACATGAAATTCAAGTGTGGGCAGACGCAGAACATGTCTCATCTGCTGAATTACCCGCTTATGGAAGAAGGGAGCTATGAAGAATATTTATGGACAGCAAATTGAAATGCAATTATGCCTGAAAATTACTGGACAGACACAATGCAGGTGGATGATTATGTACATGGTGAGTTAGTATTGATTTTTCTTATTGCACCATGGTGCCAGGATTAGTTACTCATTCAGAGGGCTCCGGGAGTTTTTCATCGTTCAATGCATTTTTTCATTGTTTATACAAAGGAGCTGATTACATTAATTCTCCAATGCGAAGCAGTTGGTGGTGTTATTAAAAAAATTCCACAGATCTTTCTTTTAACTTAACCAAGTATAAAATTCAGTGGGTGTTTTCGTATTAAATATAAAATACTCTTATCAAGTTATCAGTTTATATTTCATAGCCGTACCTAATAATATTTCGAGACCCTAGACTTTTTTTTTTTTATTTGAAAAAAGAGCGGTTAGCTCCGAAACCGGTCACAAGTATCACAAAAGTGGACACGTTAAACCATTTATATGTGAAACATTTTATCGTGTATGTGACATAAGATGAAAAACACCGTGTGTAAAAATATATATTTTTAATTAAATAAAATTTCATCAGTCAGAAAATTCTTATCCAAAATGGAACCGTAATATTACGGAATGAGATAATATGTAATTTACTAAAGTCTTTTGTAGGTTATATAATATCATTAGGTAGGTGGGTATACAAAGTATAAAGATTAACCATAATGTGTTCTAAACATCTTAACTATGTCTAATCTTACTAATCTTATTTATGAATTTTCCCACACGTACATTGTGATGACATGCAATGGCTTTTAATATAATTTTCCAACATTATAAATTAACAAACAACCACATATTTCGTCATATATTATTTGGATGTTAACTTTAAACTTGGGTAAAATAAACGACTCTTTCATGTTTATGTGTACATTTATTTTTATTAAAGTCTGCATGAGAAAATGCATGTTGAACAAGAGTTGAAGATAATAATATGTCAGGGACAGAACGTATGATGCCCTATTACCTCCGCCTTATTCGTGAGGATTACTATGTGAGGGTATTTCTTTGCTTAAAGTTCATGTTTGGGAACTTATGCGATTGGTTGTAAGATATCTCCGATCGGCAATATATAAGCTTGCCTGTGTACAACATTATATATCTACACATTCATTTGTACAATGTACAATAAGTGAAAGGAATCTGTTTGAAATACATAGTTGTATTATTATTCTGTTCAAGGCATAAAGCACTCTCTCTAGGATGAATTGCTAAGAATCCAAAAAAGAGTGGGTTGTGGCCAACACTAAACCCTCCACTGCATAGGGTTAAGTGTTGGCCACAGCCATAATTGTGCATTTTTTCTTGTTGTAAGGTTGACAATCCCTAAGTTCAGTTTTATGAAGTACTTGGACGGCTTGTTAAAGAGATCGTAAGAAGAGTTATGGCAGGGAACAGAGTGAATGGAGCACAAAGACCAATTATGAATGATCGCAAGATATCAATAGACTCCAAAGTTGCCATTCATAACGCCATTGTAGTGCCAACCTTGACGTATGCAACTGAAACCTTATCATGGCAGAAGACGCATGAAAGCAAAATAAATGAGATCGTTTAGAAGAATTTGTAATAGAAAGATGTATGACAGAGTAATAAATGAGGACATAAGGAAAGAATGTAAGATGAACGAAAGATGTCATTACTAGAATGAAAGTGAACACATTGAGATGGTTTGGTTATATGGGGAGAATGAATGAAGAACGCCTGACGAAGAAAATATACAGTGCGGACAGGAATGGAATGAGAGATCGGGGACGCCCAAGAAAAGGATGGCACGACCATGTGAACGATATTCTGAAAGACGGGATTGTTAGATGTGTGAGCAACAGACAAACATGTATGAGACGATGCATGAATGTTGACGAGGCGAGGGATGTGTGCCAGGATAGAAAAATGTGGCGTTCGGTTCTCCCTGCCTAACCCGCGAGGGACATGACGTGATGGTATGTATGTATGTATGTACATTTCTATTAGATTCCTAAAAAATAGTTGTTTCCCAGAGGACAAAAGTATTCATAATACACCATACCTACACATAAATACATTGTCACGAAACTCATAGGATTCACTTTCTACATGATACATATCTGTTGAGAAATTGATGTATAAAAATTGCTTTATCAATAGTTAGTTAACGCTTCTTTCAGAATATCGTTCACATGGTCGTGCCATCCTTTTCTTGGGCGCGCCCGACCTCTTATTCCGTTTCCGTCAGCTTTGTATATTTTCTTGGTCAGGCATTTTTCATTCATTCTCCCCAAGTGGTCAAACCATCTCAGCGTGTTCACTTTCATTTATTAATTAAATATTTATTTATCTTACATTCTTCCCATATTTCCTGGTTTCTTACCCTGCCATACATACATCGTTCTATTCTTCTTTAACGATACCATTATAACTGTATTTATTCTGCTTTCGTACGACTTCTGCCATGTTCAATGCTCAGGATTCACTTGCGTACGTCAAGGCTGGCACTACGATTGGCAACTTTGACATCCTTTGATATGTTGCGATCATACCATAATTTATTTTTTTGGTCTCTGGTGGAAATTGCCTACGGGCGATAAGTCGGCCACATTATGTGAAGAAAAATTTTTTTTAATTGCGTTATAAAAAGATTTTATTGTTATTTATTATTTCTCCATTCACTATTTTTCCTGCCATAAATTTTCTTTCGATATTCTTACTAAGCCGTCCATTCCGTTGAAACATGCTTCTCAGATAGACGTACCCACTCGTCGACTTGCTCGAGCCATTCGTTCTCTACTTTTATTTGACACGCAGTTCTGCTTTAATTTTTTCAAAACCTTTGCTTTTCTGGTATTCATCCTCAGTCCGTTCACTGTACATCCTTCATATATCATATTTACAAGATATTGTAACTGTTCCATATTTTATCGTCTGCATAGAAATATTATACAAAAAAATATTTAAATTATTTAATGAAGAAATTATATTAAAATTTTCATAAATAATGCTAATTATGTGACGATCGTCAGTCATTTTCCGTGCATCTATATAATGACTTTGTCTGTATAACTAAATATAATTCCGTTTTCACACCAATAAGGAATGGCTTATACCTATTCCTTTTATGAACAATAATGATGAAATTTCGCCACCTTAGTCTTTCCGAAAAATAATTACTTGGAGAAACTAAAATCTTCAAAGATGCGGAGTGTAAAATGGAGATTATAATATAAGCTTATACCACAAGCGAGAACTTTTGAACTTAATTGTTCGAGAATTAATTATGTATATTCTTGAAATTTATAGTTAATGAGAAATACTAAACTATGTAGTAGTCAATACTTCATAGTTTAGTAAAACAAGCATAGAATAATTAACAAATACTTTATAAAGGAAACTTTTAAATATTGATATACCTAATAATATTAGGAAAAAAATGCTTTTTTGTAATAACGCTACCTTTTGACAATAGTTGGGATATAAATTATAAACAAAATGATATATAGTTCGCCAAGTGAGAGAATGCGGGTGACAATTTCATACAACATTGTTGTAAACATCAGGGCAAAAGTGACACGCATTACACTACACAGCGTCGAACGTCAACATACTGATTTGTTAATTCAAATCAGAGTAGGTGGTACATCACTGTAGCTAAATTGATTTTAGCTCAAGGAACTTCACCCCTTTCACTTGGCAAGCTCTACCTATTGGTACGGTTTTAAAAATGATTTTACAATAATGCGATTTTACTAACATTGTCTTGACTAAAATGTCTAGGGAAATTGAAAAGGTTATCGACAGAGTAAATTAAATTACTAAAATCAAAATGTAACGCCTCATCAAAGTTCTTGTGTTATTAAGTTCTGAATCCAGCCAGGATCATTATATTTAAGTGTCTTTAATATGATCTCCTACTTAAGTTGGATCAAAACTTACACTTACATTATTAAATTCATTGGCTGATTATGTTGTGTTGATCGCTGCATTTGGCCTATATTTTCACTGATACAATTCCGTTTTGAGTTAAGGGGTCATATAAATCCCCAATTTCAAATCGAATTCCTCAAATATTTTAAACAGTGTGTTTCTAGAAAAAATACCATAAGTGTATTCAAAATTTCTCTAGTGAATGTTTTTCACACATTTTTTAAAAAAGTTCAGCCTAAATTCCCCTAAATAAAATATTAAAAATATCCTTTTTTACAGCATCTTTTTAATTACTCCATAACTATGTGTCGTGGTGAAATAAATCTTGTATATGCTAAAAGAGTGCATAAAATCAAAGTGAATGACCGATTTAGTTTTTTCATTTCAATTAAGGTTTGCTCTTTGATTGCTAAAACAAATTTTAGGTTTCCGACAGTTTAAATCACGTATAAACCTTTTTTTAACACACACGATAGTAAGACTTACTAACGCGTAACTTCATAGTGCATTAGGCGGTTTTAATATATCATGTTTTCAGTGACTAGATTTAGAGTTATATGTCCTCTAAAAACTATGTAGGTATTTGTATAACACAAAACTTAACAAAGAAAAACATTATTTAAGCTGAAATAAATAAAAAATTAAGAAATATCAATCGTTCAATAAAATGTATAAGATCCAGCGACTGCCAAATTTACGTCATAGAATAAAGGCTGATTTTATTGACTAGCGTTGTTCCATTTGCAATAACCGGAAAACTTATTCCGGAAGAAATATCAATTAAAATACATTCATGTAAATGTTCCGGATTTGATAAATTTAATGATGATCAATGTATTGGTCTGCCTAATGAAAATAACATAAAATATTAGGTATCAATATTCATAGAGAAAATAAGTGGAAAGAGCAAATTAGTAACACGATTGGTATAATGAGGAAATCATTTTATGTATTCTATCGATTGAGGACTTTCTTGGACATTGCTGCGATGAAAAATAGATATTTTGCACTTGCTCAATCTGTCATGCAGTATGGGATTATAGCGTGGGGTGGTGCTTATAAAACTAACCTCGAACCCTTATATATCATCCAGCGGAGTATCTTGTAAATTATTTTAAATAAACCCAGAGACTACCCTACGACTAGCCTCTTTACCTGGTTGACAATATGATCTTCGGGTCTTCTTAAGATGTGAATCATAACATCTCAATTGTCTTTCTTCTAATTTATTGTTAATGCCTGTCACTCCTAAGCTTGCGCGAATGAATGAACTTCTTGTTTTATCTTCTAGAGACACTCCCACTGACCATCTTAGCATACGCATCTCTGTGGTTTCCATTTGTCTATGGAAGGTGTTGTACATTGTCCAACATTCGGAGCCATACAGTAGCGCAGGTCTGACAATCGTCAGATATATAACTATAACGCTTATACTGACGTGTTAAAATAGCAATATTCAACTTGAATGCTGTTGAAGCCACCCCTAATTTTTGTTATCTGCTGTGGTATCCTTTTACAGAAAAACATCAGCCTTTATACTATGACTTTAGTATAAGCATAACTTTTGTATGGGCCTACTGTACAAAACGACGTTAGTCTAGAATCGTATTAATAGATATTTTGCAAAAAAAAAAACACAAAACAAATGTAAACTCAAAGGACATCACAAGTCATACATTTCATTCATTTAAATTAATTGGTATTCCTTCGAAGAAATGGACACAAAGACTGGTTTAGATCAAAGAACCATTTAATTTGATCCATAAGTTTTTTTTTCTATTCCCGTGTATTTGTTTCAATGTGAAAATTTGCAACATGGAATACATTAATATAAATTTCTTCGAATATTCGAAATACATTAATATAAATTTCTTCGAATATTCGAAATACATTAATATAGGAATAGATAGGAGAACAAACTTTGTTTAAACGAATATTATTTGTCAAATTCACAAAATTATATTTTCGATTATTTGTTGAGTTTTGCATTCTTAGAAAAAACAAAATAAAATCATAAAATATGGATTAAACCACATGTTCATTGAAAATAATACTGAATAATTTCATAAAATGCATATATACCTAAAGTATTTTTGAATGTAGCATAACGATTCTTTTTATCCAATATCGTAAAATAACTGACACACTCTAATCTCGATAAAAAATAAATATGCATTTCAAAAACAATTTGCAACCTCTACATATAAACCAATCGACAGATCATTTTCACGGAGAGTTACATATGTACATTAGTCTATTATTATTATAAAAAATGATGAGGTTCGTGGTGTTGTAAAACCTATGATCTCTTGAACAAACGTTTCTACCTTTATAGTCCAAGGATCGTGTTGTGAATCCTCAACTTAAGACGTCATCATTAGTCATAGTTCTAAGTATTTCTTATTGAGAAATATATTTAGAATCCTATTGACTTAGGACCAATAATACATTGATATTCTATACAGAAATAAAGCAAGATCTACACAGTAAACTATAGCAACGAAACAATAACAGCTTCTTTGATAATAATTATTACTATGGAGAATATTCCACTGAGAATATTATCAAATACTATCCAGACCGCAAACTCCATGATAGATAATGTTCAAATACAATAAATTTCTCGTACAACTTTCAAATCATTTCATGCAAAGTTAGGAATGTTTCGATTCACAAAGTCAAATTTAGAATACAGAAATAAACACAATTTAATATTTAAACAATTACTTATTGCTAGGCAGCAAGTAGGCAGAGACTTAAACAAAGCGTTTATTCATTATTTTGTTGTACCTATGTCACACAAGGACACACCATCACGCTTTTTCTTTGTTGGGGTAGGCAGTGTGATCTAACAACACAAAATATAAGTCCATCATTGATAACATTAATTTATTGATTCATTGCATTGATATTCATATGCGGTACATGGCACATTTATTGCCCAAGAACGTGATATTTCGTATAGTTTCTTAACTTCGGTTGCAGTACATGGAACATTGATTGCCCAAGAACGTAATATTTCTTATAGTTTCTTAATTTAAGTTTTTTAGTTTCTTAAGTTAGGTCGCAGTACATGGCACATTGATTGCCCAAGAACGTAATACTTCGTACAGTTTCTTAACTTAAGTTTTTTTTATTATTCAGTGTCGTGTCGTACAATTATTTATATTTACCTATAAATATATGCAAATTACAATTTCGCAGGTAGACTACTTAACAAAGCAATATATAGTATATTAATGGGTTCCATTATTTACTTCAGATGTCGGTTCTACAAAATGTAAGTTCATTAATATCGGTTTCTAAACCACACTTTGAAAGATAAATTATACAAGGACGCAGAGAACAACTTACACTTAACAAAAAATACAAATACTTACAAGGAAACAGATAATTTAGTAAGCAATAAGACTGCTCCAGGAAACGAGGAAACTAAATAACATCGAGGTTTCCGTAACTGGATTGCTACCTGCCCGACCACAAAAAGAAAATTGACTGAAAGATAAGGAACACGGATTGAAATAATGATTATGTCGTGTTGAATGTATGGTCAGCATGAAAACAACACGTAAACACATTAGAATGTTTATAACTTAATGTAAAATACCTATTCATCGAATATATTTTTTTAAATGCATATTTATTTATTTATAAACGGCATAAATAGCCTTTTACATACATAGATAAAAACACATATTGATGATAATAATAGATAGAATAAAAAAAGCAGTTAGGTATACACTTGGTAAAAAAAAACTTAAACCTAAACAGTAAGACAAAAATAAAAAAAAAAATATACATAAGGATCAAAAAAAAACAAAACAGTAAATTAAAAAAAAGCATTAAATTCAAAAATTAAATAAATCAATAGAGGTATGCAAACATAAAAAAATGATGTACACATGGACTCAAAATCAACCAAAACATTAAATAAAAAAAGTATTATTTATAGAAAAAAAAATAGCAGTGTCATGTAAATTATAAATAAACAATTAGGATAATAATATATCTGGCGCAGTTCAGAGGTGACATCTGTGCGAGACACCGTCACATAATTTACAAGGACTGTTGCTTTCATTGTTTACAAATAAATCAACTTCTCAATAGTTGGCGCTACAAAAAGGATTCTTCGTTATCTCATAGATGGCAATAGTATAATTCCGAATTATTCAGGTGAAATGTTTACACATTATTCAAATATATAGAACTTTCAAAAATTACATTGATAAGGAAACTCAATAAAGGCATAATATTGGTGAACGTTGCGCAATCGCACAAAGTGATCACGTAAACCAGCCGATGACAAGTCGTAAGCCCTGTAGGTGCCTGAGTTCCTGGTTCTTCTATAATATTCCAACTTCGTCTCTATTGAGATGTTATTGTCAATAAAAAAAGTAAAATATTCAATTTAAGAATTGTATAGAAAATATTATTAAGAATAAGGGACATCTACATAATATTATAGGAAACTATGCGTTGAAGATTATTGTGATATATTGATGTTGCACCTTTCATCGGGCAATCTGTATGGCGGTTTACGATATTGTACGAACAGGGGATTCAGCAATCTTCGGGAGAAAGGTTTCTAATATATAGGAATGTCTGAGTTTAAGCGGGGTCGATTGATCGAGTTATTGATCATTGATAGTGCTCTCACGTTGTTTTTTTTTTATATATGAACTAATTATTTGTACTTCGCTCTGTATATATTACTGATAATTATAATAAATTGTGTTTAAGTTTAACGCGTGTGTTAATTTACTATATCTGGCTACTAAAAGTACCAGATATCTCAATTATGTTATAAATATAGCAAGGATGATCCATAGATGTCCTTGAGGATGATTTACATTAAGTAGTATATTTCTGGTTTTAAAACCCGATTATTTCACATTAAATTACTGACCGAAACTTTATCGTAGGTAACTGTAAATTTGTGCTCCACATTGACAAGAAAATTTTATATTATTTTTGTAAATATTAGGATACGATTGTTATACATACCTCCATTATAAGAAGAAAATTCTCTGTAAGAGATAATATTAAACATATTTAATGTTTATTTAAAAAAACAACAAATAAATTCTTTTGAAATGATATTAAAGAATTGAATGTGTTAATCAAAGTATGAAAATATTTTCATAATTACCTATGTACATATGTATTATAAGAACCATTACATTGGAGAAACGTATAGAAGTCTCTCTATTCTGAAACATATTTCTGCTTCATTTACAAATGCGTTGTCTAATAAATTTTTTTTCAATAATTTTACGATATTTTAATGTACATATTTTATTCTTAAGAGGGTGACTGCTGCCAACGTACTTATTTTTTCAATTTGAATTTGCATCATTACTACAAAACGAATCATTTTGAAAAAAATAACCTAGTTAGTTTGGATATTAACAAAGAAAAATAAACATTAACTTTTTAATTATGTTCTGTATATATTCTTGTAGGAAAATAATAAGCATACCCCGATTTTTGATATTTATCTTAAATTTCTAAAAAACTATTAGGTATAGAGCATTATATTTTTTTATAAATTAAAGAAGATCAAACTATCTGAAAAAATACGATGTAACGTTGCATTAATGCATCAGGTTAAGTAAATAAACCAAAAAAACTTTTATTTCGCAATGGCGCTGAATGGAAAATAAATGTTTTTTTTTGCGTTTATTTACTAAACCTGAAGCATTAATGCAACGTCACATCATATTTTTCTAGGTATTTTTGTCTTCTTTAATTTAAAAAAAAATATGTTGAACTACGCCTTATATTTCATTAAAATTATAAAATAAACGTTGAAAATCGGGGTATGCCACTATTTTCCTACAAGAATTTATACAGAACAGTATCATAAAGTAAAGATATATTTTTATTTATTAATACCCAAACTATCTAAATTATTTTTTTCAAAACGATTTGATAAGAAATAATGATGGTATATCAAATTGAAAAATAGGTACGTTGGCAGCAGTCCCCCCCTTAATGTGCTTTGGTGTTTTTGTTGTTGACTCATATAATTATTTTTAGATAAACATATTATGTAAGTACCTATGTAGGTATGTATGTATATTCGTAAAAGAAAAAAAATCTTCATAATCAAGGTAGTAACACGAACCAGGTTACCATAATTACTAATTAAGAGCTAGCTACATACATACAAACGACCGACGTACCTACTTTAAAAGTAAAACTAGGAAAAATTGAGAGCATCATTTCAATTTGAAAATATATACAGGCGTACAACTGTTATGAAACCATAAAATTAATATTATTAAATTTGTAGGTCACAAGAACACACATTTCTTGAGTATCAAATATATCGTTTGACAAGTTTATAAATAATCGTTACAGCTATAATGAGTACTAGTTAGGATTAATGTCGTTTATTAAACTTCTAATTAA
The DNA here is from genome assembly GCA_963576475.1 of Molanna angustata. Lineage (NCBI taxonomy): Eukaryota > Metazoa > Arthropoda > Insecta > Trichoptera > Molannidae > Molanna > Molanna angustata. The sequence continues at coordinate 16,154,258 of OY754968.1, forward strand.
TATGTACCTTGTTGTATGATTTTATTGAACACTCTCCGGCAGTTATTCATAATTATTAGCATACTTGCAGCGAGTTATTTTGCCTCTACATAAACGTAGATAATCGATGAATAAATTTATGTAATTAGGTACTAACATAGGTGAATATTGATTAATTTGTACTTGTATTAGAGAATTAAAAGATCATTACAAATTTTAAATCACTCTAAAATGTCATCTTTTGGCAATACATACAAGATCCTAGACGGTGATTTTTTTTCTTGTGTGTGCATATATGTATTATGTTTACCTAAGTACAATACTACTCTCTCAAACACGAGTTTTTAACTCTTTCGAGAGATAATCACTCTCGACACGCCGGTCAATGGAAGGACAGCGCTTCCGAAACATGTCGCGAAGTGACTCACAAAATAAGTGGTCCAAGATATACATGATGCGTAACCAGAGGCGGTGGACTGGCTCTCAACGCTGGAACCAAGACTGCAATCTGTTACACCATACGAAAAGTAAAGTAAGTAAGTGATTCATAGCTTTTTTTTGTTTTAGGTTTTATAGTTGTAATACCAATTGTAATTGTAAAAAAAAAAATATAATATAAAATAAAAGTTGGATGACGGGAAATAACGGATGTTCCCGAAACATGTAGTAAATTAGTAAAAATAAACAGTTTATTGACGTTAGTGAAATTTTATATTGAACTTGAGCTGACTTTCAATTATAAGTAGGTACCTACCTAATATGACGGAAGTTGAAGGAAAACTGCTAATAACTCTCCAGGATTCGGAAATATACTACAAGGATAATCACCTGAAGCCAAATCCAGCGAAGACTCAAGTCTGTGCCTTCCACCTCAGAAATAGGGATGCGGGAAGAAAGCTAAGAGTATGGTGGCAGGGCCAGGAACTGGAACACAATGACGCACCAAAATATTTGGTGTTCGCCTGGACCCATCCTTGACTTTTAGGAGGCATTGTGAAGAGGTCTAGAAGAAGGTATGTGCCAGAAATAATATCATAAGAAAGCTTACCAGCACAAAGTGGGGGGCTCAGCCCCATGTCCTAAGAACCTCGGCACTGTCACTGTGTCTCTCTGCTGCTGAATTTGCTGCACCAGTATGGTATAACTCATCACACGCAAAAAGGGTAGATATGGCAATTAATGAAAAAGCCAGATTAATATCTGGATGCCTAAAAACGACCCCTACTAAAGAACTGTATCCAATTGTGGGTATTGCCCCCCTACGATCAGACAGCGTGTTGCAGCAGAAGTCGAACGTAGCAAGCAGCAAACTGACCCTAGACAACCAATGTATGGCTCACAGCCGCATCAGTGCACACTCAAGTCCAGAAGAAGCTTCCTGGAGATGACCGCCACTATAGTTGGCCTCCCCGAGGCCTGAAGGCTGTCACTGTGGCGTGATAGTGTCGAACGCACGCAGCTACCACCCGCGGAGGACGTGTCAGTGGGACACAACCTGCCTTATCCAACATGGAGAGCGCTCAATAGGCTCAGAACGGGTGTCTCCTGCTGTTATAGTGACCTCAAGAAATGGGGTTACAGAGAGGAATACATCTGCGAGTGTGGGGCCAAACAGGACAACGTGCACCTACTGTCATGTCCCATGATAGGAGCGTCATGCACGCACCAAGACACAGTGATAGCAAACACTAGTGGAATCCGAGTGGCCGAATATTGGGGGCTACGAATATGATGGTGTTCCGGACACGGAAAGTAAGTAAGTATTGAAAGCTTTTTTAATTTAAAGATTATATTATTATCTTTTTTTTTCAATGCATGAAACTGTCACTTCATGATAGAACTCTGCAATAAACTAGAATTATGAAAAAATATATAAATTAAAGTTCTAATTATTTTTTTTCGCAGAGGCGACTCACATTCATCGATATCGGTCTGTGCTGAGCATAGTCAGAATGGTAATGGTTGCCTAGTGGCAATAATCCCGCCAGTGTACATACATATATATTTATTTATATAATGTACAAAAAGTTAAATAAATAAATAAGGAATATTGATGAAGACCATAAAATATACAAAGTTATACATTCAAAGTGAGGGCTCGAATAATAGAGAAGGAAGGTGGAATACCAAGAAAAATAAAATACCCAAAAGACATAAATAAATATTTTTTATTTTTTCTATTGATTTTTCTACCAATTTTTTTACTCAATGTGTTAAGATTTGCTCCGTATATCATTAATGTATTTATTTCTTCTCGTTCAAATTATTGTAAATTAATTTATTGTTATTGTTACTTCCTCTGTCATCATAGTTCAATTTGTTAATACTTTTATCTACCAAGAATTTCAATTTGTAATATTATTTCACGAGTAAATTCATAATTGGAATGTATTTATATTTTAAAGATAATGTTAATAATGATATGTTATACATTCTGTGAATTTGCCAACAAATAAAAATTAATATAAATAAAATAAATATGTATTTCATTGTACCGACATACGTTTGCGATAAAATTAAGTAGAACTTAAAATTTACATATTTTTTCATAATTCTAGTATGTATATATATATTTTAATCAATTAACAATATAATATTTGATATGGAATAATAATAATAGGTACCTACTCCTGTAGGTATGTATTTACATTGTACATAAAGTAAGAATACTCAAAAAAGTATTTTTTTTCATTCAGCAAATGAGATTTCTAACATTCAAAACATTACTGTTCTCATAAAACTTCGAAAAAGTAATTGCTTCATAAAAACAAACCACGATTTTTAAAATACATAATTTAACCCAAAGTAATTTATTAACGATTTACGAAGTGGATATAATTCAAATGTGCAATGGTTCATAAGACGTTAAAATGAAATTTTGTTTTCTTGCCAGAGTAAGTAGGTGCTGTTATGCCTAATATTTCATTTTATTTTGATATTTGTGAAAAACACGCATGCGTAATCTTTTTGGCCATTTAAACATAGGTACGATAAAAGTGGCATAACTCGTGAACTACATCCATTAAGTATAGGGGAAAGGGGATGTTACGATCACACGATTCACTTTGTCAACATTATGTATGCCAATATTTTACCAGGAAAGCAAAAAAATAAGTCGGAAAATCTCTTATTTTTAGAATTTTGTGGATCACCGGAATCCCAGTATTGATTTTTTTAACATTTGCTGTTATTCGTTTTAATTTTAGGTTTGAAATATTAAATATTTTTTAAAAGAATTTACAGATCAATTCGTAAATTGCAAATTATTTTAAGTATCAATAAAGATCAAAATAGTATGCAACAAACGTAGGTATTTATCAGGCTTCAATTGAGTATAATATTCATCCATCCAGATAATATCAAAGGACTCTAACGGGGTCTTTATACAACCTATCAACCCTATCGATTCCTGAATACTTCTCCTTTTTCTTATATCAATTTTTAATATTTTTTGAATGACAGATTTTTTTATTTTCATTTATTTATTTTCATAAATCTAATGTTTCCAAATTACGAATAATCGATTTCGGAATTATAATAGAGACTGACGTAATAAATGATATTGTTATATTATTGTTTTTGTTCGCTTTAGCGAACCGAATCATCGGTGAATGAAGCATCGTCAGAATAGTAAATAGTAGTGGTGGCGAAACTCTATTTTTTATTATTTTTTTATCACAGCATATTTTACAACTACAAGTAGATTACTGCTGAAAAAAAATCACCACTTTGATAACTATTTTTTTTTGCTTGAGCTATGTATGTAGGTATATTTTTTTACTTTTTCATTTAAAACCGTTGTTAATAATATAAAGCAAGGCCATTTATCTTGCCTTCAGCACTTGTCTAGCGAAAACCTTTCTCTTATACGAGGATTCAAATATCAAAGAAAATTAACGGAGACGATCCTGTTTTATATTTATACAGTGGAAAACAACAATTAGGTATGTTTGTTTCTTAAAATATTAATCAGTCTATTTCGGGAGATTATATAACATGATAATTAAATATATAGGTACAATTTTTGCGAAACATTTCTCGAATATTAATATTTTATCTAATTCAACCATAATATCACTGTTTCGTGTTTATCGTTTCATGTTCCGTCCCTTGATAATATTAAATACCCCACACTAACATGTCATGAAGTGAAAATTTGATAAACACACTCAAAGTCAGTCCTCTAACTTAAGTTGAAGAAGCCAGAGCTTTCATACTTGACACTCCATTCAATCTCAAATTTAGTTTGAAGCAAATAATATTTACATCTATTAATAGTATAAACAATACAAGGATTTGTATTAAATTATTATTGACACAGTTTGGCTGGTCCTAAGTATGTTGTAATTTTGCAAGACTTAAGCTTAAAAACAAAGCCAGATTAATCCTCTTTCTGAATATCAAAGGGTTCTCTATAGTAAATAACATGATTGATTACAGAAGAAGTGGACTTTTTAAAGATATGTTAAACCTTGTCATTATATAAGATAGATATAGGATTGTTTTGTAAACATTTGAAAATTAAAATAAAAGATTCGTTGATAGGTATAAATAATAATAATTCAAACGTTTACTTCAGCAAAAGTTCCTTCCATAACCATCACGAGAATGCTACCGAAGAACAAAATATTAACAACTTCCTTAATATGAAAGTACATTATGATAAGCTACCAGCGACTGAATAAATGACTGCAAATTTTTGGTCTGAGGAAAAAAAATGTTCTTTTGTGGCACGGAACATTAGGTGGAAAAAGAATTTTGTCTTTCCAGGATTTTATTGCTTTGTTCTTACGATAACACCATCTGGAGAATATCTTTTGATGACTTTATTTCAAAATATAAATCTCCTAGATTTATAGTTTGGAATTTTGCTCCTGACATTATATAGGTATTAGATATCCAACTACATTACGGTTTTTTATCATACAGAAACTCCCATTGTAATATACTTTTACCATACATTTGATATTCTCATTCATTTTTTTAATTTAGTGTGTCAAATTAAATTTAAATACTTTTGTGTTAGTAATAAATAAAAATATAAATTTAAATTATGAACATAAACATTAGACTAACGTCATTTTATACATACAATGGGTCCATTCAAAATTATTTATACTATATTAATTTATTTATAAGTCATTGTATAAAGACTGATTTTTTTCTGTATAAGGATATCATAGCAGGTAACAACGATTGGGTAATATGAACTCTTAGTAGTAGTGGCTTTCGGAGATTCGGGATAACCTACAATGTTTTGAAAAGTGCTATTTAAACATGAAGCGTCATAGAATAAATCATGTTTTTTTTATTTATTTCGAAAACTAAATCTCGCGCTGAAAAGCAAATCTAAGTGAAAAAGTTTATATATTTTTTTATTGAATCTCGGTACCTATCATTTCACAACTTGTGAATAATTAAATTAACACAAACATCCAAATGGTTTATTGGTATATAAAATTCACGATATCAAACAATCACAATACTTTAGAGCGCATTTAGCGTCTCAGTATAAGAGTTATACTATTTTGATTACATGAAAATTCTTCGAAACACAATTGTTCGAATGCGCAATTGTACGAATAACAATTTTTCGAAAATCAGTTATCAGAATGACAATAGGCGTGATGACAGTAAGAAAAAATCATTGAAATTATGATTTTATAAAATAAAATATGTTATAAAGATTTGAAAAAATATATTTATTTTCATTTTAAAAGAGCGAATAATATTAATATTATTAAAATAAAAATACAAAATATGTTAGTCCGCCATTTTATGTGAAACACCAATCAGAGCGCATGACGTCACCATATTGCTACTGTCATATTGTCTTGTTCGAAATGGCTATTTTTTTCATAACAAGCTATATGGAATATGCTGCTTATTTTTAACATGCTATTTTTATTTATTGATTTATTTGGGACAATAAACCAAATAATATCGCTATCCGCTCTATTGAATCGTTGACGCATCTGTTATAACACGCACCGAGTATTGAAACGTGGTGGAGAATATTTAACGTTTCAGAAATAAATAACTTGGTGGCTTTCATTGCTTGATTATAAAATAAAATCATGTTATTATATTGTTTCTTTGATTTTGTTATGTACAGTAATGATGATGTTTGTGGGAGTTGTACAGTGTTATATGAGGTTGAAATAGAAATACACAATGTATGTATTATGATGAATCTAGTAGATCAGAATATAATAAGATATACATATGGGATAATTGTTATGATTCATATACATATAATAATTAATATACTAAAAAAATATAATGTAATGTAATAGGTGTGATGACTGTAAGAAAAAAATCATTGAAATTATGATTTTAAAAAATAAAATAGGTTATAAAGATTTAAAAAGTGTACTTATTTTCATTTTAAAGGAGTGAATAATAATAATATTACAAATATAAAACTACAAAATGTGTTACTCCGCCATTTTATGAGAAAAAACAATCAGAGCGCACGACGTCATAGTATGGTCGCGTCAATTCTTCTGATAGTCTTCAATACAATATACGCATTAATTGTCGGTCTGGACTATGTTTATTTTGGTGTTATCGATATATTAATATTTTAATTAGATACTTAAAACTAAAACAAATAAAATATAAATGGAACAAGGATTCATCAAAGCAAATAGTTTCAATTTACCTAGATACTCGCCTACCTATCGGGGGACACTATGGGCCGGTATTACAGTGTCAGTTTAAGAGCTAAACTCAAGTTTTACAAAAATATAGCGTATTACAGTGTCCGTTTAGACCTAATCTTCCCTCAAATACGTCACTAAAACGACAAATATTTAACACAACGTTTCTGGCAGATTAAGTACTTAACTGTGAGTCAACTGTCATTTGCTAGGCAACTCGTGTAGTTTCAGTTTCTATCACTTGAGGCGTTAGGCAACGTGTGTAGATTCAGTGTTTTATCACTAAAGGCGTTAGTTATATCGAAGGTGGCGCCACACAACAAAACAAACTGACAGCCGTATTGAAACGAACACGGGCATTTAAAAGCATTATTTTGGTGAAAAAAATTAAATTTACCATGTTGGATAATAAAACAATGGTATTTAAAGTCGTAGCGTCCAGTTTTGTATTTCGTATTATTTGAGGTTATTTAAATTTGACAGATAATAACCACAGAAAAAGTGAAATATGTCTATAATTGAAGATTTAGTAACTGACATGTCATATTGCACTGTAATACGGAAATGGATTCAATCTCCCCTTAACATTAATCTTGAGTTTGGCAAACTCAATGAGTTGAGGGCCGACTGTAATATCGGGCCTATGTTAATTGTATTTTGTATGTAACTTAGTTTTTATTGAATAAATAAATAAATAATGAACGCTCGCAACGTATGGTAAACTAATTTAGTTTTAGTATTCTACAATTTTGTCACGCGATGGTGAGCTGACGAACGTTCGACATGTTATGATGCTGGTCACTGCCAAACTAAACTAGCAAGCTATATTTTTTTCATGCAAAGAAGCGATTTGCGAAACGACGGCGATTACGCGAAGCATGCGTTTTAAAACATCGTTACAATTTTAGCAGCATACGAATTATTACATAGCGCTCGTTATTTGTATTGTGTTCATAACAAGCTATATTTATCTGCTATCGTTATTTTTAGCAATAGCAGCCATAGTAGTTATTTTTCTGCCTGTCTTAACTACTCTTAACTAGAATGGAACTTTTGATGGTCGGATATTTCTTTGCGTCGAACAATGACTTTTGTTCATCAGAATTTCGAAACGTAAAAACTTAATAATAAGTACATATAAGTACTTTATTTATCTGTAATTTAAATACAACTTACATCTCGAAAATCGATAAAATATGCTCCTTCTTCTCTCTACATTATGTGTTCATAAGCTAAAAACATACGCGGGAAACGTATGATGGCCTATTTTGACGTTTGGACATTAATGAAGTTCTTTATATGCTTATTGCCTAAATAATGGTAAATATTATATTATTGAGAGCTAAAAGTGGGGGAACAAATACTGTACTTCATTGTAAACGCGTACTTAATAAAATACACTTGTGTTTCGCCGTGCGAAATTTAATCACTTATTTCTCTTTTTTTTCGCGTGGGACGAAAACATATACCTCAGTAGGTGTTTTTTTCGTCGTGTTTGTACATTTAGGGACCGCACAACACTTATGCACTTTTGAATTGATTATAAATACACAAATCGTCCTAGAATACATATATTACATATAGTAGTGATATGCAGTTTACAATATCGTGACGTCACCGTCAGGGTCGGCAGGCGCCATGATACTACAAGCGTTTTTTGGCGTAAATGTCAAATTTGATTTTAAAATGGCGATTTTTGCTACTAAACCTTTATTTTATGTAGAAATGTATATATATTTGAAAACAGTGAATGCGTAAAAACATCGTGAGATAGTTTTTCAAAATTAGTCATCATGCCTATTGTCCGAAAGCAAATTATTCGATCTAACATTTGTTGGAAAACCAATGTTAACCGAATTTAATATATTTTTTTGTCATTATGTTGCCTCCTTTGACATATTTGTTGCCAGTAAAAAAAAAAAAATATATTCGATGAAGATTATTATTACTTGTTGAATTATTGTTGGGTACGTATGTTTGCACATTTTTAATAACTGATGTTTGACAGCGCGGGAAAGCCTAGTTAGTACAACAGTTTATGTTTATCTAGTATTCACACCAATTACGTTATTTTATTTTAATATTATACTTACTTTTTTTAATATATAATGCAACTGATTTTCATTATTTTTTACATGTTTACATGTTTCTCGCATGTTTTTTTTTACATATTTTTTTTTTGAGTGTTTTTCATTATTTTTTACATATTTTTACATGTTTTCACCTTTTTAATATTGTTATTCATTTTTTATTTTCATTTTGTATATTTGTTTGTTTTTATTTGGGTTTTTTTTTTTTTTTTAATTCTGTTGTTTTTAATTATGTATACTTGTATGTGTAAAAGGTTATCAAACCGTAAATTGAAATAAAATAAATATATAAAACTGGCTCACGCCAGTCGCAATTATAACTACAAATAGACCTAACCAAACTATTTTACCAAAGTTTTGTAGGTTTAGGTTTAAAAAATAGGTGTACATCCTAGGATATCTGACAGCGCGGTGCGTCGCCATGTTGTTTTTCCATAGATTTTTATTATACATAATATACTATGTAGATGTAGTACTCCGTGCAAAAAGTGTGTCATTTGTTTTCGATTCATACAAAATTTGCTAACTACGACATCTAGTATATTATAATATAAATCTATGGTTTATTCCTCTCACAATACTACCAACATGACGTCATAAAAATTCGAACAATTGTAAATTCTGATAATTGTGTGTTCGGAAAATTGATTTTGGAAAAAATGTGATTCGAATAATTGCCATTCGTAAAATTGATTTTCGTAAAATTGAGCATTCGAATAATTGTTTTTCGAATAATTTTCCTGTCACCACTATTTTATGGCTTTCTTACTACAAATATGGCGTGTTTGGCGTTTCATCACAATATCTACCGAAGAATAACATACGATTGAAAAAACTTAATCGATCTCTTTAGTTAATTTTATTTTTATATACTTTATTGGGCAACTGAAAGGTACTATGTCAAATACTATCATCTTTGTCATATATTGATATTTCTTTATATTACTTTATATTACTTCTCGGGCAACAAACAGGTACTATGTCAAGTATTATCATCTTTGTCATATATTGATATTTCTTTATATTACTTTATATTACTTCTCGGGCAACAAACAGGTACTATGTCAAGTATTATCATCTTTGTCATATATTGATATTTCTTTATATTACTTTATATTACTTCTCGGGCAACAAACAGGTACTATGTCAAGTATAATCATCTTTGTCATATATTGATATTTCTTTATATTACTTTATATTACTTCTCGGGCAACAAACAGGTACTATGTCAAGTATTATCATCTTTGTCATATATTGATATTTCTTTATATTACTTTATATTACTTCTCGGGCAACAAACAGGTACTATGTCAAGTATTATCATCTTTGTCATATATTGATATTTCTTTATATTACTTTATATTACTTCTCGGGCAACAAACAGGTACTATGTCAAGTATAATCATCTTTGTCATATATTGATATTTCTTTATATTACTTTATATTACTTCTCGGGCAACAAACAGGTACTATGTCAAGTATTATCATCTTTGTCATATATTGATATTTCTTTATATTACTTTATATTACTTCTCGGGCAACAAACAGGTACTATGTCAAGTATTATCATCTTTGTCATATATTGATATTTCTTTATATTACTTCTCGGGTAACAAACAGGTACTATGTCAAGTATTAATTTTATCACGCACCCAATAACACGTTTCCACATTCTGATAGTTTCATCACAATGTGTCTGTGTGTGCTATGTGCTCTGTCTGCTGTGTGCTATGTACGGCGTGTTTATTTTACTTTATCGATTATAGACTAAAGTACTCATTCGGTTCGTTTAAAATTTTACAAACTTGTATATTTTATGCAAGCTTAGACCCCATTAGATTGTAAAGGATATCTGAATAGTGTTTCTCATTTTTTTAACTTTCAAATATTTCGAAGTGACCCCTTAGCTCAGGAAACTCTAAATTTGTTTTTTTATGTCAAATTGGTAGAAAGGCACATAATTTTCATAGGCAAATGGCATTGAAAAATTATCATTTTTTTAATAAAATATTTAGATAAAAAATAATTTAACAGTAAACTCATGAAAATTCATGAAAATGTGAATATTTCCATATAAATTTGAATACTTTGTAGAGTGACTTGTTTGTGAGGAGTGACTTGTGTAGAGTGACTTGTTTGTAGAGTGACTTGTAGAGTGACTTGTGTAGAGTGACTTGTAGAGTAATTTGAGAGTACTCAGGTGTTTGTAGAGTGACTTGTGTAGAGTGACTTGTAGAGTTTGGCCATAACCCACTCGTTTTTACATATTTCACTAACATTAAGTACTATTTCAACAAACGGAAGGATTTCATAGGTACAAACAACATACTAGTACAAAGAATATTGAAATAATGCAATTTCACTTATGTATATACAAGGGATGCGTACTGGTAAACGCAACTGGTGCCAGACTTACCTTTTTCATACATATATTCAAAAAGAAAGAAAATATCGAAAACCAGCCTAAAAAAATGATGAATCGATAACGTTGCTATCTCTCACAGACTATTATAAATTTGAATGGTTTAATAGACTTACCTATACATTGTGTAGGTACGTACCTACTTCACAAAACTATAGGTCATATAGTATATGACCTTATAATTTGCAACTTAAACAAAGATTATTTCATAACTTTGATATTAACAGTTGCTTGTTGCTATTTCGTACTTGCGGCACGATATGCTCATATGTTTGAGATTCAACCAAATTGTGTTACTTTGATCATCGTTATGATTCATATGGACACAAACCTACTGGATTAATTTGGGATACAAAATTAACCTAAAATGGACGGAGGGTTCGTAATTCCTTTTTGATTTTGCTAAACCTCACTTGGTTGTGTTATAATTTATTACAGTTTCACCGGGCAATTGAACCTTCGGAGTTTGCAAGATTACCTCAAAACATAAATAATTTTAAAACAGTTTTCCTTATCCACCATAAACAAATCTTCCGTCTTGTCATTTTATATGTTTATGCATATTTATTTATTATTCAAGTTCCACCGAATCTCCATTATTCAACCCGAAAGTTTGTCCCTAACAATATAATGTTAACCCATTTGTATTTTGGTTACCTATATTCACTTAACTTGCAAATTAGGGGGTTATCCGCGTCCTTTCGTGATAAATTTAGACAGGAAAATATTTGTCACTATTTATGTCATATGTGTACTTCTCGACTTACCACATACATTACATTTAATTCACGCACTAACGAAACCAACTACATAGGTTGTTACACGAGAGTACTAGGCATGCCTTTTAAGTTCTGTCATTTACATATTTACCGGCAGCTTTGAATTTGGAACTGTTTGATAATCAAATTTGTTTGAATTTAGAATCTCAAATCAATTGAAAGTATTAGGATGAATGCTATTGTTTAGTCATTGCGTCGTTTTGAATCTGTCAGGTCACGTACGAAAATGAATCTTACTAAGGAAAATGTCCATGCAATAATTTTCTACAACTTTAAAAGAGGCCTAACACGGCTTCAGTGTTTTGAAGAGATAACATCTGTGTTCCAAGATGAAGCTCCATCTCTGCGGACTGTTGAACGCTGGTACTTAGAATTTCAGCGTGGACAGTCTTAGTGACAAATCTCGTGAAGGACGTCCAAAATCCGCCTTCACTGAAGAAAACATCATTGCTGTGAGACAACTAATTCTCGAAGATCGTCATGTGACATATCGAGAGATAGAAGCGTTATTAGGCATCTCAGGGACAACCATTCAGAAGATATTGCATATGGCACTTGGTGTGAGAAAGCTAGTTTGCCGTTGGATACCGCATTTGCTTTCTGACGATAATAAGGAGGCCCGCGTCAGATGATGTAAGAAAACTCTTCAAAGGTTCAACCGAGGAGAGTCAAATCACGTCTACGACATCGTCAGTGGTGACGAATTTTGGATCTATGCCTACTGCCTACGATCCTGATTTAAAACAACAATCTACAGTCTGGGTCTTCCAAGATGAGCCAAAGCCGACTAAAGTTGTTCGCTCTCGAAGCACTTCAAAGAAGATGATGGCCACGTTCGTTGCTAAAACCAGTCATGTTGCGACAATTGCACTTGAAGATCATAGAACGGTTAATGCTGAGTGGTATACGACAGTTTGTTTACCACAAGTCATCGTCGAACTTCGGAAATCTTACCCAAAGCGACGCATCATCCTACACCATGACAACGCTAGCTCACACAGCACAGCGCTCGTCAAACTATTCAGTATTTGAAGCAGGAAAACGAAGAAATTCTTGACCATCCTCCATACAGTCCTGACCTGAGCTCTAACGATTTCTTTACATTTCCTAAAATTAAGAAAAATCTTCGTGGTCAAAGGTTCCAGTCCAGTGAAAAACCAGTCGACGCTTTCAAGACAGCCATATTGAACACCCCTACTTTGGAGTGGAATAAATGTTTTAATAACTGGTTCGAGCGAATGAAAAAGTGTATTAAACTACGTGGTGAATACTTTGAAAAACAATAAAAGATACTATAAGATTATAGTTGTGTTATTTTCTTCAAACGATAAAACTTAAAAGGCATGCCTCGTATAACTGCTCAACATGAAACATTGTGGCATTAAAACTTAAATTAATTTCTTTTTCCTTGTCACGGTGCGACTTATGTACTTTAGAAAAACAATTTTTCCCCTGTGATCTCGATGGTGTGGCTAGGTACCTCTGGGGGGCAAAGCCCTAGGTAGCCCTTAACTATCACAATGAACATTTAATGTTACTGACCAGCTTACGAATCATATAATACGAATCATGAATCATTAAATAAAATAAAGTAAAAATAAGTGCCAAAAATATTTAGTAGTTTGGTTTCAGTGCATGCGTCCTGGTTCGATCTACAGCTGAGGAGAATTTCATTTTGAATTATCCAACTGTCGATTTGTTCAGGAGAACTTTGTTCTCTTAACATATCGACAATGTATCAAGCCAGAATACGCGAGAATTGTATGGAGAGGTCTACTTTTTTCACGGCTTTTCCAACTTTGAAGTCAAAAAACACCAACTTAGAGGCTTCGCAGCATATATGTTCCTTACACGGATTTACTCAGAATTCGGAGTAGAACATTTCGTGTGTCTGTGTGTGTGTGTGTGTCTGTGTGTGTGTGTGTGTCTGTGTGTGTGTGTGTGTCTGTGTGTGTGTATGTCTGTGTGTGTGTGTGTCCCCCCCCCCCTTATAACTTTTGATCCGCTCAATTTACAGAGCTTAAATTTCAGAATATATAAACAGTTACAGGCCTACAAAACTTTTATACTCGGAATTTAGAATTTTTGTTTCAGTCAGGGGTTATCAACTTTTGAATTTTTATTTTATTTTTCCCTATATCTCAGAAACCATAAAAGCTAGAACGCTGAAAATTGGTATAAACATAGACAAATACAAAATCTCAAATTAGTTTTTTCAAAAAAATTCCAGGATTTCTCAAACATTTTTTATTAAGAAAAGTATTTTTTTTATGATAAATTTATGAGTTTAACTGCCTATATTTCCATTTTTTTTTAAAATATCGAAAAAAGCCGAAACACCCCAACTAGATAATTTAATTTTATATAAAAAATATTAACATTGTAGCAGTACATCTCAAATTTTTTTTAACAATTTTTATAAAAATTGAATTTAGTGACGACATCGCTTCATACAATTTGTATGGTAGTCACCTATACACAATATCAAAGAAGACTTAATAGTTTGATACTTCATTTCTAAACATACAATATACATATACCATCATGCTGTTTTCATATTCTGGGTAGGAAAAAAAGACTGACCTCCATACTATCCTATCTTGACTACCTAGGTACATGTGTTGTATAGAAAACTAAATATCATAAAATAATAAATAATTTGTATTTATGGGTTTGGTACTTATTCTTCAACTATACATACATACTATCGCTGTCGACAGTTGGATCTCATGTGTTACATGCAACTAGTTTATATTATACTATATTATAATAGTGGTTCAATATGAAATGATGACGTATTGCATCAACCTGACAATAATTAAATATGTCTTTTATTTTATCTTACCTAATTCTAGACTAAAGATAGATAATAGAGGAATGACAATGATAATTATTGGAGTAGTCCAATAATAAAAAGAATATGTTCCTTAAAATTGTTTAGTGGCAGAGAAAAAAATATGAGAAGTTGGTCGAAGCAATGAATTAAGTAACAGTGAGTAGGTGTATTATAGTATCCGGACTAAATAAAAAAATAACCGGCAAATTTATTATTGTTTTACAAATTTCTTCACGCGAGAGGTATTTGTATGAAGACCATTCAGTGAATCCCAACAATAAATTAAATCAATGATTTCAATATTCATTGTATCTGCTTTTTGTATTCCATAATATGTATGAGTATTGTTGTATTGGCTATACATATGTAGGTAGGTACTTAGAGTATACAATGCAGCACTGGTTCAGCATATTTCATTGTTCCAGCACTGATGAAATATAATATTTCGTATCTGCCCACCTATGTAAGCTCAAAGAGTTGAAATGTGATGTTTTATTACATAAAAGCTTTAATGTCCCGCCGTTGCCCAGGAATGTAAATTAGTGAAGGAATAAGCAATCGTTTTATAATATTGTCACAACATTTTTGTTAAATCGGAGTATGAAACTATAGGAATGTGTATCGGGTACCTATAGTGGGAAGATATGAAAACAGCTGAGTTCGGTTACATGATGTTTATTAATGCGACTGGCCCGAGAGAATGTTAAATGAGAACTGAATAAGGTTTTGATTGGTGGGGGTATATACAGGCTACTTCGTATACCCCCACAGGAGTCCCCCCTGAATAATATACTTGGGGGTTCACATACTTAAATACTACACATAGGATAACACAAGAAAAATAATAAAAACTAATGTTCGTATTTTCGGCGAGTGCGGCCCTGGTGAGTAGGTATGATGAAATCTAAGTCCTGGTCTGGTTTCGTTATCTTGAAGTAGTGCATAGTTTGATATCTCATATTACATATTGTTTAATAATCACACGGTGCTCCGGAATGTCTGATGTCAGCGAAAATGAAACTTGAAACTTATCTGTAGCAAGAAATCGTATCAACCTTATCTTGCAACGGGGTGGTACCATTACTAAAGACTAGGTATCGAGAAATTTCCTTCGAGCTGCTTGTCCTGTCGATGAGGCGATGTGAACGGTTTCGGTTTGTCGTGTCAATGAGACAAGGGTGAGCGGCTTGGGCTTGTCTTGGTGGCGATAAGACAAGAGCGAGCGGCTTGGGCTTGTCATGGTGGCGATGAGACGAAAGCGAGCAGCTTGGGCTTGTCGTAGAGGCGATGAGACGAGAGCGAGCAGCTTCGGCGTGTCGTGACGTTGAGACAGAGGCAAGCAGTTTGGGTTGTTGTGGTCAAGCGGATCTAGCTTGACGAGATGCAGAAAAGTTCGCAGGCGGGAGTTGCTGGTAACGTGGTAGACATCACGATGGGGCAGTAGTCACTTCTCTTGGATGGCTTCTCTGGGAGGTCGATGCTGGCAGAAATCATCGAAAGGAAGTTGTTGCATTTCGCGGTTTTGACGTTCTCGTGGGCGTCAGCAGTTATGAGTTCTCACGTCAAAACAAAGTAGGTATCAGCAGTCTTGAATTCTCACAGCGGTGTTATCGCTTGATGTTTATTTTTGCAAGCTTGCACTGTGATGAACGTGTAGGACGGATTCATTATCTAGTCCACAGTTCACGAAGGCTCACATTACAAAATTTCTAAACATCAACACTGTTCCCACTATAGGTATACCTATATCACGTCGGGGTCACCAGTTATAGGAATGTGTATCGGGCACCTATAGTGGGAAGATATGAAAACAGCTGAGTTCGGTTACATGATGTTTATTAATGCGACTGGCCCGAGAGAATGTTAAATGAGAACTGAATAAGGTTTTGATTGGTGGGGGTATATACAGGCTACTTCGTATACCCCCACAGGAGTCCCCCCTGAATAATATACTTGGGGGTTCACATACTTAAATACTACACATAGGATAACACAAGAAAAATAATAAAAACTAATGTTCGTATTTTCGGCGAGTGCGGCCCTGGTGAGTAGGTATGATGAAATCTAAGTCCTGGTCTGGTTTCGTTATCTTGAAGTAGTGCATAGTTTGATATCTCATATTACATATTGTTTAATAATCACACGGTGCTCCGGAATGTCTGATGTCAGCGAAAATGAAACTTGAAACTTATCTGTAGCAAGAAATCGTATCAACCTTATCTTGCAACGGGGTGGTACCATTACTAAAGACTAGGTATCGAGAAATTTCCTTCGAGCTGCTTGTCCTGTCGATGAGGCGATGTGAACGGTTTCGGTTTGTCGTGTCAATGAGACAAGGGTGAGCGGCTTGGGCTTGTCTTGGTGGCGATAAGACAAGAGCGAGCGGCTTGGGCTTGTCATGGTGGCGATGAGACGAAAGCGAGCAGCTTGGGCTTGTCGTAGAGGCGATGAGACGAGAGCGAGCAGCTTCGGCGTGTCGTGACGTTGAGACAGAGGCAAGCAGTTTGGGTTGTTGTGGTCAAGCGGATCTAGCTTGACGAGATGCAGAAAAGTTCGCAGGCGGGAGTTGCTGGTAACGTGGTAGACATCACGATGGGGCAGTAGTCACTTCTCTTGGATGGCTTCTCTGGGAGGTCGATGCTGGCAGAAATCATCGAAAGGAAGTTGTTGCATTTCGCGGTTTTGACGTTCTCGTGGGCGTCAGCAGTTATGAGTTCTCACGTCAAAACAAAGTAGGTATCAGCAGTCTTGAATTCTCACAGCGGTGTTATCGCTTGATGTTTATTTTTGCAAGCTTGCACTGTGATGAACGTGTAGGACGGATTCATTATCTAGTCCACAGTTCACGAAGGCTCACATTACAAAATTTCTAAACATCAACACTGTTCCCACTATAGGTATACCTATATCACGTCGGGGTCACCAGTTATAGGAATGTGTATCGGGCACCTATAGTGGGAAGATATGAAAACAGCTGAGTTCGGTTACATGATGTTTATTAATGCGACTGGCCCGAGAGAATGTTAAATGAGAACTGAATAAGGTTTTGATTGGTGGGGGTATATACAGGCTACTTCGTATACCCCCACAAAACGTTGTTTGAAATTTGATTGAGTTTAAGCATTGCTAAAAGTTCAAGTGATGGCCACAACCCGTTCGTTTTTATATATTGCTATCAAGAGTGAATAAAGTATATTAAATTTCTGCACGCATGGACTATGGGAAATGGTTTTAAAGAGTTAGTAAACTGTTCGGTTTGTGTGCGGACGTCCTGGTTCGATCCCCAGCTAAGGAGAATTCTATTTTAGAATTATTTCTCACGCAATTCTTGATTCTCTGGGCTGAAAACACTGGCTAGATGTATGCTCATTTGGTGTTTGAATATGCTACAAGTTTCATACTGCAGTATCATAAAATACATAAATGTCCAAATCATTGTTATTTTCATATACATACTTAATGTAAGTATATTAATATATTATATTTCTACGTATTAAAGCACTGCTATACCTACATAACATTACAAATAATATTTTATTGTGTTGGTATGTACATAATACGTACGAGGTCCTTTTAAAAAAGTGTATCTAGCTTTCAAAATGATGCATAGAATTATTTATATAGCTATTGTTTTGCCAGTTGAACAAGACCTCATAAATCACACTGTCAGTAAAAATTTCATTTCCATAAACGTCAGTTGTATAAACATAATTTAAAGCACAAAATGTAATTTACAATTTATTTAAACAATGAGGATCTGTAAATTAAAACAACACATGTTTATACACTTTTTTTTACCCACAACTGTGTTTCATGAATTTTGCAATCGCATTTTTCCAGCTATACCTACATTCTTCTTTTTGACAGTGGTCAGCAACTCTCTCTCTCTTCATCATATTTAAAACTCTTTTTAATCGCAACGGTCAGCAACCGGCGGACCGCGAAAGGTTGAACTGCGGACCGCCAAATTAATATTGTAATGCAAGTAGGTACATAGAAAAATACTTAAATGGGGTAAACTACACCTTTATCAATTTAAATATTTTTTTAAATTAATATGTGAACTGATACAAAAAAGATATAGCAAAACAAGAATTTATTCATTTTCCGACAATTCTGGAATTTAAAAAGGAGAACTCTGAAGAAGAGATTGCAGTGTTTGTAAAATTTCTGGCCGATCTTAAGAACGAGTTTGCCACAAGATTCCGAGATTTCGCAGAGATAGGCAAGCTATCTTCCTTTCTTAAATCGCCATTTGAAGTTGATGTAGCGGCAGAATGGACAGATGTGGCTGCCAAGTTGTTTAATCTGTCAAAGCCATCACTTCAAATGGATATAATTGACTTGCAAGCAGATGTATCTTTGCAAATGTATAAAACGGTATCCATCGACGAATTTTGGGCCAAATATGTCAACACGTGAAACATCTTTCTCATAGATGAATTTTTTGAAAAACAAATATCGTACAAGATTAACGGACGCCCACCTAGAAGACACACTTCAAATTTGCTGTTCCTCTCGAGAACCAAACTATAAAAAACTGGCTTTGTAATTTCTCACATTAATTTTAGGTCTTGTCTTTTATAATTCAGAATGTGATTTGAAACCAACATTATACCTAAATATAAGTAAAGTTACTATATTAGTATCATTTGCTTTTTTCTGGACCTCGTTTAAATTTTCCCACAGTATTCGGACCCCATCTAAAACTACTTGCCGACCCCTGCTCTATCGACTAAGATTGGGATGGGAGGACGACACACGGAGAGATGAAGCACAGCTCCTGCTCCCTAACTGGAGAGCAGGATCTGAGGAAAGAAGAAGTTGGAGGCCAAGGCTCAATTTGTGCTGTAGCGCCATTGAAGAAGAAAAATAAACAGTAGGTAGGTACTGCAAATCCTCATATAATAAGAAAATGTGCGTCCCAAGGACGCATAAGCCTGCCAGAAGGACCTCGGACTTTTTATCGTTACCTATATAGTCGAAAGTCAATATTGGTATTAGTAACAGTTTAAGCATAAATAGAATAGTAAAATTAAAATATTATTGTATAAGTTGTAATAAATTTAATACAAAAAATGTGTAGATAAATAATATTTATACCAAATTATGATTGAAATTTCACAAATTGAAAATATAAAAACGGTCAGTTTGCCGTAATTAAGTCGAAATTAAAACCTATGTGGTTTATGATTTCGCAGAACTTATAAATATAATTCGATATTACAAAATATAATTCAAATAAAATTAATAACATCCGACGAATATATTACTAACGAATTTCATAATAATTCCAACATGAATATAAAATACTCAAATTCGACGAAAGTCAATTTACACAATAGACGAACTTTAGAATTTAGCGATTGACTAAGTGGTGGAATAGGTATATGTAAATATTAAATTAAATAAACTAAATAAACTAAATTACTATAAAAACTAGAGTCGTTGAATTTTGTAATATTTTTATAGTCCTATTTTATAACTTTAAAGTATATTTAAAATATTTCATCATTTTATAAAGAGTATTTAAAATTCTTTACCGACTTCCAAAAACAAAGAGGATATCAATTCATTCATTCATTCATTCATACCATCACGGCATATCCCACAATGTGGGGTAACCAGCGAAAGGTGTGCGGGTGTGCATCGCCTTATAAAAGGGAGAGCAACACATCTATGTATACCCACACACCCGTCTCGTTTCACCAAAAAAGGCACTACATTCAGATATTGTTGCCTGTTGTATTTTCGATTACCCGGCTCTTACGGGACACTCGAAAATCAATTCGAGGTCGATCAATTCAATTCGAGGTTCGTTTTTTTATATTTAGGTAGGTACGCTTAATTACAATTATCAATTCAACGTGAAAATTTTTATAAAACAGAATGATTTCGATGATTATCTTTTCACAAGAATGGAAAAATCTTCCGATTGGTCCTATTTCAATCTGGTCAATATCTGATCATGGATTCTTTGAGAAAATCGTCATCTCAATCTTCAATTTCAACTTCAGCGAATGATATCATTTTATCTGATTTTAATGAATGATTTTTTTAATAGGAAGGGAGTGGTTCAGAGGTGATCACATATTTTATCAGTTACATCGAGTTCTAACTCGACCATCGGGAAGACCATGAAAGAGGTGGAAGGACAGCTGGACATTTTCGTCCCAGGACCTGTAGAAACAGATCATTGATCTACAAAAAAAGAAAGACGAAGAAGAAGAGTTCTAATGATAGGACTCATGATATAAAATCAAACTCTTCTATTTACAAAGGCGTCTGCAATTTATATAACACGTAGATACTACTATCGTATAGGCGAAATGTATGAAAGAAAATATTACTATAGTTTTCGCCAAAAAACTTGGACCAGGATTCCGGGTTCGCAGAGCGCAAGTTTGTGTCTGTATGATTAATCAAAATAAAATACAACCTAAATGAAAAGTGACATCTGTAAATTATTTGGATAAACATATCAATAAAGATATTGATATTTATTTAGTTTGGTTCAGAACCATTTAAATGATTACTTTGAAGAAGAATAATAAAGTAATATAAGTTTACTTTGACAGATGTCGTCCAATTAGATTTTATTAAATTATTTATACATTATTTGGCTGTTTCTATGCAAGGGTGAATAATTCTACAAAAAAATCTCATTGTTCCAAATTCATAAAGATATTCTTACAAATTCAAACCAATTGTCATTTTCTTTAAGCAGCAGAATAAATTCACAAGGATGTATTACCATTCCTCTTTTACGTACAACTGCCTCACAACATTTCTATAAGTATAAAGGTACTAAGTGGTTTAATGAACTCCCTTTGAGTCTTAGACTCGAAAAAAATTATAATATATTTAAAATAAAATTAAAAAATTATACTGATTTATTTATTTATTTTTTGTTATTTCATTCTTGTTTTGTGTAGCATCATATTTTTTAGTAGATGTACAATGTTTTGGTAAATGTAACAATATTAAATAGATACTCCCCTCTTTTAACACGAGATTTTATCTCAATTAAAGAGGGTTATTATGAATTATATGATGGAAATTGTATACATTTTTAAATTATCATTTATATGTGAACCTTGTATTGTTTTTGTTTATAAATAAAATTAAAAAAATCAATATATATAAATAGGGAACAGTAAAAAGTTGTTGTTAAGACAAAAGAATAATAGATTGCCATTCTAAATAGACCTCCTCTAGTAAAAACAACTTTGTAACTTGTATGTAGACATATTAATCTTGTCAAATTATATTTGTGTTAAAAATTGTAATAAACAGTTTATTGTGAAAAGTTATTTGGAAAATCAAACCCCAACATCGAAGAAAAGATATCTCTGGACGAGAGAGATAACCCACAGTGTCGTTTTGCTTCGTTGGTATACGTTCAAATCGCCCCCCTTCTTGGCCAAACAGCTCAAAATATTTGGCAACAACTTTACATAAAAATATGCCATCACGCCATATCCATCATGGGATTTTTCTGTATTCAAACACATTCATTCGTTTTTTTTTATATGAAATATTATCAATCTTAAAATGCCCTTATAAAATATATAGAATTGTAAATCTAGTTTGATTTTTACGTTTGTAAGTTGTGGGTGCACAGCGCCTTGTCAAATGGATGCATACTCCTAGCGTTCAATCAACAAGCATCGATCTTTCTGGAATTTAGTGCTAGGAGGGTATTTATTTCGACGCACTTATAATATCTTCTCATCCTTATTAATTTCTCACTTTTATTTTTTTAAAGTTGTAACAAAAATAGTGTTTGATATCATTTCTCTATATTGTATAATATAACGAACTTAGTACCTTACATTTAACGTATCTGAATGTTATTTATCCAATTCAATAATTGAATGAATAATATTTTAAATAGTGTCTTTTTAAATAGCTTCATCTGAGAGTGTCAAATGTGAAAATTCAATTGGTTTCCTACCTAATAATAATACACAAACACTTATTAATATTACAAAGTAAATATTACTCGCTCATTACCAAGGTTGTTTTTTCATCGTGCCACAATTATGTATTTGCTGACTGTTAATCTAATATTCCAAGTATAGTCTGAATCTATGTACGTTCCAAAGTATGGAAGATTGTGATCCTGACGCTAAACATGCTCGTCATATTTTACGACGAACCTAAATAATAATTCCTCGCTATAGACGTCATGGTATGATATTGCCAAACATTTTTATGTTTATCACGTCCACGAATCATCATGTCGTTTTATAATGAAAAATATACACATGTGAGTAAACTCTAACGATCGAATCATAATAATCCTAGGAAAGATAGACAATAATAGTTATATTATTACTAAAACTTTAATACAATTCCCTACAACGCATCGGTCATGAATGCTCTATAAAAATGAAATGAAAAAGGCAAAGGCATATTATTCAGACAAGTTGCATGAAACACATGAGATCCAACTGTCGATGGCGATAGTATGTGTAAAATGGAAGAATACGTACAAATCCATGTATGTTACAAATAAAAAATAATTTAACTACCAAGCTATTAAACATTAAATCATAATTATTGAATGTACTCAAATATTTTGTTTTCCTGTACAAAATATACATATATGTCAGGATAGGAAAGTGTAGATTTCAGTCCTATTTTTTCTACCCCGAATAGGTAAGCAGCTTCATGTTATGCATATTTTAGGTATCAAACTATAAGAGTCCCCGTAGATATGGTATATTCTGCCATACATGTTGTATGAAACAATGTCGTCACTAAATTTTTTTTTTCAAAAATTGTTAAATGAAAATTATGAAGATGAAAAACCCTCGAAAATGTACACGGGGCAAGTCCAGACAAACGGAGAAATCAAAACCCTCATGATTACCCATATGATTTGGGTAATCATTAGGATTTTGATTTCTCCGTATGCCACAAAAAAAAATATATCGCGGATCCTGGATTGAAACTTTGTCGATCTGTCAAGAAAAATAGATGTTCTTAAACAAATCGACAGTTGGATTATGATTTTTAAATATAAACAAAAATTTATTACCTGCTTTTTTTCTATTCCCCTGTATTCAATTTTTCATACCTTTTTACTCTCCGCACTATGGAATAGGGGAGAGTCATGATTTCACAATTTTAAGCATATTTTTTTGCATCAATTTCTCAACTGGTATCATATAGAGAGTTCACACTGAGTTTCGTCATGATGTGTTTGTATGTATGGCGTACGGCGTATGGCGTACGGAAAATCCTTTTTGTGTCCTCTCTACAGCCCAAACTATAAGTCCGATCGACTTCATATTAACATCATATGTGTAAAGTGCAAAGACCTAGAGCTGATTAGTTTTCCATAGACAACTTTTGATTTCTTCTCTATGAATTCATCATTTACGTTGTTTTTTTTTTTGTGTCCTCTCTGCAGCCCAAACTATAAGTCCGATTGACTTCATATTGATATCATATGTGTTAAGTCCATGAACTTTGTCGTTTAGCTGATTAGTTTTCCATAGACAACGGTTCATTTTTTCTCAATGTTTCTTTATGATTTCATCTATTAAAACTGAAAAAATGCTCTCACGACCTGGAAATTAGAGATATTTTAATTTGGTTTCAACTATTTATACAACACCAAGAATCTTCATAAGATTGTATTCAAAGTTGGTCAATGTTAAAAGAAAAATATTCAACGGTTTCAAAAATTATATTTTATTTAATGGATTTTTGTATGAAACTTATATGTAACAAGTGATTTTTTTTATGTTTGGCAATGTTCAGTTCTTTGATTTCATATTGATATAAGAATATTAATAGCTTGAACTTAGAACTGATTAGCTTTTCATAGATATCATAAAATTTCTTCATATGATATCACGTGTCAAAATTGTCAAAATTCTCTAACGCTCTTTGAAACAAAATTTATATGCTTTTATTAAAATATTTCATACAACATAAGCATTCTTCACCATACTGCATTAATAGTTTGTCTATCTTAACATAAAAATATACTATCGTTAGAAAATTTATATTCCTGGTAGTAAATTTTAGAATGAATAAAAATGTAGGTTTATAATAAGATAAATTTCTTATGTATGGAAAAGTTCAGTAATTTGATTTCATGTTATAATATAAAGAGCTTGAACAATGAACTGATTAGCTTTCCATAAATAACAAAAAATTTCTTCAAATGCTATCACGTGTCAAAATTGTCAAAATGCTCTAACGTTCTTTAATACAAAATTTAATATACCGACTCGAATACCGACTCTAATGTATGCTAGTGAGACATGGACATGGCAGAAGACGCATGAAAGTAGAATTAACGCGGTTGAAATGAGGTCACTAAGATGAATGTGTGGTAAAACGATGTATGATAGAATAAGAAATGAGGATATTAGACGAGAATGTATGATTGAAATAAATATCGTAAGTAAGATGAAAATAAATGCCCTTAGGTGGTTCGGCCACATAGAAAGAATGAGTGATGACCGTCTTACAAAAAAAGTGTACAAGGCTGATAAAAGAGGAACGAAAAGTAGAGGTCGGCCAAGAAAAAGTTGGCACGATCACATAAATGCGATTTTGAAAGATGGTGATGTTAGAAGTAAGAATAATAGAATAGCGTGTATAAGACGATGTATGGACGTGAATGAAGCGAGGAATGTGTGTCAAGAGAGAGGAGTCTGGCGTTCGGTTCTCTCTGCCTACCCCAAATAGGGAAATGGCGTGATGGTATGGTATGGTAATACAAAATTTATCTGCTTTTATTAAAATATTTCATACAACATAAGCAATCTTCACCATACTGCATTAGTAGTTTGTCTATCTTAATATAAAAATATACTATCGTTAGAAAATTTATATTCCTGGTAGTAAAATTTAGAATGAATAAAATATTTCATATAACATAAACATATTTTACCATATTGAGATTGTCAACATTTGAAGAAGAAAAAATAAACGCTTAAGTACTATGGTGTGGAGAGTTTAGTGTTGGCCACAACCCACTCGTTTTAATTAAATATTGATTTAAGTAACACATTTCTATGTTCATAAGTTGATAATGGCCTCATCAGCTGAAACGATTTTTTTGTCAAATTAAATGAAGTTTAAATATTTATTTTGTTCTTTGCTATACAAAAAGTGTTTTCATTGTCGTCATTAATCTGATTTCAGGCTTTTCAATGATTTTTTTAGTTATTTTTTCTCTAAGGCTTTTCACCCAAAAGGATGTTGCAGCCTACTTTTTAGTTTAAATATTAAGTTTTTTTATATATATCTTACCTAGAAAACCTTATTTAAATTTGAATAAATAAATCATTTAACGTTGTACATTGATCTAAATTCTTTGATCGAAGAATTCAATTCGATTTAGTGTACCATATTAAAGCAACACAATATAAAAACCATTACCGTATAAAAACACTTGAAAGTTATCATTTAATTAAAATAGGCCTTTGACTTATCAATTTATAAAGAAATTGCCTCAATATGAGCGTAGTGTCGTACGAAACATGTTGATATATAATTCAATGATGTTACATTCATTTCAAAGGAAGCCAAAGATAACATTCATAATACAATCATTGTGCCTACTTTGACGTATGTAAGTGAGACCCGGACATGGCAGAAGTCGCAAGAAAGCAGAATAAATGCAGTTGAAATGAAATCGTTAAGGGTCAGGTTAAGGCAATGCAGGCAAGTCAAATACAAACATTGTTAGCTATTTTTTTTTAAATGAATATTTCCTTGTTAAACAAGTACATATACATCTTCCTACGTCCCCCAAAATAAGCAAATAAATGCTTGTGCTATAGGTGAACGAAATCGGTCGAGGCAGGATTCGAGCTTTATTATTGATTTTTGTATGATAATGAACGTCCTTAAATATTACAATCGTGTGCGTCCAAGTTCGTGTATTTGAATCGAGCGTTACATAAAATAATATTATGATTTATTTGATTTAAAAAAAAAGTGAGAACATTGTGTGAAAACGTATCCAGCCAATGTTTAGATGTATTAAATACCTATCATTTAAAATAACATTAATGTTTCTAAGCCTTATATGTTTTGAGTTATGCATAAAACATCTGAGAAAACAGGTATTATTAAAAAAATATTACGAAAAATGTACACAAAATGAAAGAAAGTGTATCAGGCCAATGTATAGACAAATAATCACAAAATAATATGTATTTTTGTTGAAGACGTAACTTTTAAGAGTACAGCGTAATGAGCACCCAAAAAGTACCTTGTAGCCTATTCCGTCACCTTAAGGAGAGTTTGTATTTGGATGATGTATGATTTGGCACGAAATGAGGACACATGGAAAGAATGAAAGATAAAGAAAGATGTAATTTATAGAATGAAAGTGAACATGCTGAGATGATTTGGCAACTTGAGAAGAATGAATGTAGAACGACTGAGAAAATATACAAAGCCGATAGGAATAAAACAAGAGGTCGAGGTCGTCCTAGAGAAAGTTGGCACGAGCATGTAAACGACATCCTGCAAAAGAGTGTAAGAAACCTGAATCACAGACCAACATGAGGCGATGGATGCGTGTCAAGATAGAAAAAAATAGCGTTTTATTTTCAAGTCGTTTAATCAAAATTCATAAATTGTATATTCTTATTTATACTTTTACTCAAAACGTAGGTTTATCATGGACAAACAGCAAAAGCATTTGTATAATTTTGCCGATAGATTTAACTTAACTGCGTGATATATTATGTATCTCGCTATGTTGTGGTTTAACCAGGCAAACGTTACCAATAGTAAAAGAAAATCATTATTTTCTCAGGGGTTTCCGGGCTTTTCCTTAAATAAGTACTTTTATATTTTCACATCAGACAATAGTTCGTTCGTAACCCTTTTAATCTGTCCCTAATCTTAATTATATTGTGTATCTAGGTACATAATACATAATGAAAAAAGTTTTTTTCTGAATTGTCTTAAACGTACCGTTCTCTACGTTCTATGGTTTGTTATGTTCATTTCCAAAACGTGTATTTTTTTATTTGTCTTTAATTTGGCTTAGAATAGTAGGTACTTCCACTCTTTTCTACTATCGTCATTTTCAAGTGTTCTGTATTTGCCAGGTAATAACATCATACGTAGCTTAGCAATGGGATTTTACCACCCATTCTGAATGCAGTCCCTTTTTAGTGTTAAAACTGGTGTGTCGGGACCCACGCAAGGGTCCGTTACTAAGGTCATGCGAAACCGCACATCTGTCGCTGATTTACCCTCATTGTGGGATATGTTGTGATGGTGTCAATGATTCAACTACGTTTTTTTCCCATTTTTGATTAGAAATTTAATTTATTATCGTTTAAAATGAAATACCTACCTATTTTAATCATGAAAACGTACATTTACATAGGTACCTACCTACCATAAAATTGTATGAATGTAACCTAGCTGAGCAGTTGAGGTGAGCAAAACATACTTCAAGTATGTACATACCTAGTTCTAATCATTTTTATGTCAATTTAATATACCTTAGAACAAAGCAAATGATCATAACTTCTCTGTACCTATAATGGAAACCTCGTTTGGACAGAGACGTTTTGGAGTCATTACTCCTAGATCGATCAATGAACTTGATAAAAAATTGAATAAAGGGAAAATACCTTTAAAACTAAAAGTCTTTTAAAACTAAAACAAAGGAACGGCTATTTGTATCGGGCAGACACTATGCAGAGGAGAGTGTTTAACCATAGCTTTCGACCCCATACTTATATTTTGTTTCATTATGCTTTAATTTTTTTTTTATATAGTTATATTTTTGCTGTATGTAATTTTTTTTTGTATTTGATTTAATTTGTTATATTATAAATTGTTATATAATAAAAGATGCAATTTTTTATGTACGACTGATGTCGACATTTACTATTACAGTGTCACTGTTTCAAGATGAATTGCACCCTGGCACAGGTTTTTACCCTAATGGGGCATTGGAGATACTATTCTTAATGTCGATGAATGCATGTATGTATGTATGTTATAAAAAAAAATATAATAAAAGTACTAATACCTATTATTCATTCTTCAACTAGCGCTGAATGCTGGATACGAAAAAGGGAGAATATTCTGCATTTTCAAGATATTTTTACCACCATCTTTCATCCATGCCATAAAAGGTACGCAATGCGACTTTTGCATCTACTTTTATTATGTAGATCAATTTATTTTAATAAAATAATCATGTTGACAAATAAATTCAAAGTTCCCTTTATTGACAAATATAACCTAGTTAAAGTCAAGAGTCAAGTTATTCAAGAATACCTTATTACTGTTTTTTAACAGATAAAAAATCCAATGTTTGCGCATATGCAATAATAAAAATATTCGACCTTATTACTGTCTATAAAAACTTTGTATATCATAAAATCTTTTTTTAAAGGTCCATAAGTACCTACTATGACATCTGTAATATTACCTTCCTTTTAATCGAGGGTTTTAATTATTTCTTGGATTTTGCATATTGCATTTTTTATAAAGTTGACTCGGTGGATATAATATTTTATTTCTTTGTGGGAAATATAATAATTATGTCAGCAGAAACATAATAAAAATACAATTACCTACTACTTAGTTTGAAAAAGAACATTTTTTGATTGGCTGTGTGAACAACGAAGTATACATTAATTTGTGTCAAATGTCCAATCACAATGCTGCCCATGCGTTTACATCAGTTAACATATAATGTACCTACTTTATTATACTTGATTCTATTTGTCCTCCACTTCCAATCATGTTGCTGTCTGCAAATGAATACAACTGATGATTTTACTCCTAGTAAGATGCCAAGGCTGAAAGAACATATTCGTTCCGGATATTTACCTACTGACTCTGGACAATTTCGAGCTGCTCAACAAAGTTCTGTTAATCTCGTTTTATTATTTGCAATGTTTTTCAAATTTAAATATTTGTTATGTTAATAAGATATATCATTTAAAACAATGAGCTTAAAAACGATTGTTATAATTCAAAATACATATGTATTTAAATCGAATATTTTTTTTAAAGGTTGCATATATGCATATACCTACATTGTATTTTTTTCCCTGTCGGGAGTCAAATGATATTTTTTTGACAAATTTCTATCATATAGACGAAATTGGAATATTATAGAAGAACAAGGAACTCAAGGCACCTACAGGGCTCACGACCTGTCATTGGCTGGTTTACGTGATCACAATATGCGCTTGCGCAACGTTCACCAATTATGTCTTCTTATTGAGTTCCCTTATCAATGCAATTTTGATAGTTCTATATATTATATTTCAATAATAAGTAACAGATCGTTTGAAAATAGTACACTTTACTATTGCCATCCATGAAGTAACGAAGAAACCTTTTTGTAACACCATCAATTGAGAATTTGGTTTACTTGTAGAGTTCCTGGTTCTTCAATTTTATTCCAACTTCGTCTCTATTGAGATTTTAAAAATTTGTCAAAAAAACTATGTAGGTATTTATTTTGCGAATATCAAATGATTTTTTTGAATGAATATGTCCTTGTTAAACAAGTACATATACATCTTCCAACGTTTCCTAAAATAAGCATAAATGCTTGGTGAACGAAATCGGTCGAGGTAGGATTCGAACTCGCGACCACTGTATTACTAGCCCAGGGCGCTAACCGCTCTGCCATCGACCCATATCAATTTACCGAGTTAATTTTGTTTATTGTTCCTGTACCCATCATAAGATTTAAGTAAATTCCTTATTCTTTATAGATTATTCTACCCATCAATCTATGATGCAACACTTGACCATAATATTTATTTTCAGATGATTTCAATTACATAATTTGATTTTTGATATAATATTATTTATCAGGAATATGTAAGTATGTCCAAAAGAAATAAATTTCCACATCGCATGCAAATAATCGAAAGTTTAATGATCCGTTAAAACATAATGGGACTCTTTCCGGATCGTATAAGACCGCAGACCTTTATTATGGACGAAGAATTCATACAAGACCTGAGATTATAAAATATTATTATAATGTTAAATCGTATTTATATGAGTTATGAGACGATCAAAGTGTTTGTATGATAGAGATAAAAATATGGTTATTGACGGCGAAAATGGAGAGAAAAGATGAGAATGCAAAGCATGTAGATGAAATACTATTGTATGAGAATCCGGAGGAAACGCCAAGAAACAATGTCAGAGAGGCATTGAAACTAACAAGGAAAAAGTTTCAGAATATACCTAATAGGAATACCTGCTTGGTATTTGTTTATGTTGGAAAACAAGATACATGTATGGACCTACTCTATCGAATATAAGGTCTGCAGTGACTGTATTATCTGTTTTAAATATGGAGAAAATTATTTTTTTTCCTTATATAATTTAGATACAAAGAGTGCATAGGTTGGTTTGTCTTTTTCGAAACGATAGAAAAAATAGATCAAAATATGATTATAGAAATCATAAGGAAACCAATGTCAAGTTTGGTCCGACCAACTGAAAAATAATTTTTGTTAAAAACTCACCTAAAGGGCAAAAAATAATAACAAAAAAACAGAAAGATAAACACGTAACATTCTGAAATGTAAAAAAAGAAAGATAATTATTTTGAAAACTTAATTTGTGTGCCATATTTTAAAATAACAACAAAATTAATACACATTAAAATTTGTGTTACACACTAAACTCTAGAGTTTGTGTTACATTCTATATCTCTTAAAAATCTATATCTCTTAAAAATTGAGATATAGATTTTCTAGCATTGACAATACAAAAATACATTATTTTAATAACCCTTTTGAACGGGCATCCATTCTTTTTTTCTGTTAAAATGTTACAAAATGATGTTCAATTTTGTTATATTATATTTTTGCAAGCTAAAAAAAGACGATAGTGACAATAAAAAAGTGTGGATTGGTACAAACATTACCAAAATGTCATTTATGGGCAAAACACATAGAGTTATAACATGATTTATTATTTTATTTCATTTATTTATATATTTATTAATTATGAGTGGGGCAACCCTGGCCCTGTGTTTCTCAGCTGGTGAATACGCTGCCCCAATGTGGAGCAGATCACCTTACGCTTAACACGTTGATGTGGCACTCAACGACACCTACCGCGTGATCACTGGCTGCCTTAAACCCATTCCACTAGACAAGCTGTACCCCCTTGCAGGAATAGCACCCCCTAGCATCAGGCGCGAGGTGCAATGTAGCGTAGAATTGAACAAAGCTCAACACCAACCCTCACACTGCCTTTACAACTGTGATACTGCCCGACCCAGGCTGAAATTCCGCAAGGGCTTCCTAAGATACACTGAGCCGCTCAAAACTTTTCCAGAGGAAGCCAGGCTCACTTTGTGGCGAGAAAAATCTCCAAAATAGTTCATCGAACCTCAGGAGCATCTCCCCCCGGGTCACAGTCTGGACTGGCGCACCTGGAAATCACTAAATAGATTAAGAATGGGCGTCGGCAGATCGAAAGATAACCTAAGGAGATGGGGAATCATATCAGACGACGACTGCCTCTCGTGTGAATGCGGCCTGCCGCAGACCACTGACCACCTACGAGATTGCCCTGCCTGCCCTGCTACCTGCTCACTCGAGGACCTACTGCGCTGTAGTGGCGCAGCATCTGACGTTGTCAACTATTGGTCGAGAACTGTTTGAATGCTGCTGACACGAAGAAGAATTAATTATGACATGCAGTTTTGTTATTTCAAGGTTCATGCATGATACGCCTCAGGCAAAATATACTACATGTACTTTGAGTAGGAGAAGCTTCTAGAGCAGGATGATGTACGTTAAAGTTTTTTCGATCGAGGATCGAAATTTGTCTCCGCAAACTAACGTACAATATTGTACTATACTTTCTATCCGTTTTAGCCCCGAGCTAGTAAATACGAAGTTGAATGTCTGTATATAACTACAGAGGCTTGCCGTATTATTAAACCCATGAAAAAATTGTAAAAAATTTGAGAAATATATTCGTGGGACTGCCATATAATGCAACTAAATCAATATTAGGTATTTATTAAGTGATAAAAGTATACCTACCTACTTATTTATTTATACTTAAAATACTTATACTTACTTTTGAATACTTTTACTTACTTTTTTATATCAACTTTTCATGATAGCAACTGTTACACCAAAACATTCTGTGATATTTTTAATGTTGCAACAACAATCATTTATACTTACCTACTAATTGTTTCAATATTCTTATTTTTATGCGTTTTTGACATGTTAATATGAAGCAATCTGTGGACGCGCTTAATTTGAGGGTTAACAAGATTTTTTTACTAAAGTATTTTGTATATATATTATGTATTTTTAATTCTCTGTGCGTGTCCCTTAATAGAATATAAAAAAATAAAATAAAATACTAGTAATCGCTCAAAGGCCAAAAATCGACTGTAATTCATAAAAAAATAAGTTGAAAAGCCATTGGATCTTATCTATGATAAATGACATCAAGTATTCACCAAAGGGTATAATGTTTTCTTTTTACATACTGCAAAGTTTAATTTTATAAGTACCATTTATAACACTGTTTCACTTTTTCTTATTTGTTGTACATAGTATGTTCGTTATTAGTTTTTTGATATAATTATTTTTGTAATGGAAATAAATAATATTTTATATGTATTATTCTCTAACATGTTCTGTATGTGAATGATTTTATATTTAGGTACTAGCTTTTATGTCCCGCCGTTGGCCAAGAATGTAAATTAGTGAAGGAATAAGCAATCGTTTATATACTTACATAATATTGTCACACATAATTTTTTTTAACCGTAGTATGAAAAGTAGTTTGAAATTTAATTGAGTTTAAGCGGTGTAAAATCTTAAAGTGATGGCCACAATCCATTTGCTTTTATATATAAGCACATACAATTTCTGCACGCATGAACTATGGGAAATGATTTTAAATATGACTTATTATAAAAAGACAACGTCGTAAAGAGTTTGGATTTGGCCACAACCCCTATTTTTATATATTGTCATCGAACGCAAATAATGTGTTTTAAATATTTAGTAATTTTGGATGTTGGGAAATGGTTTAAAAATTGATTAAACAAAAGTACTGAAAATATTCTAGTGTTGGTCCCATCCCATTCGTTTTTATATTTTTCGTCAAGTGTGCATATAGTTTATTATAGTTTTGCACAATAAAACTGATAGACTTAAAACTGACACATAAGTTGACATTACAGAAGAAGAAGACTTAAGCTATGTTAAATAGTTTTTAATATGAATATAAACGTTGTGAAGATCCAGCAATGGCCACAACCCCGATTTTTTATATATTGTCATCAAAATGAAATGTGTAGTTATTGAAAATTAAGCAATATATGATGATATAATAAATGGTGTAAATTTGATTGAACAAAAGTAATGAGAAAATTCTAGTGTTGGTCACATCCCACTCGTTTTTATGTATTTTCATCAAGTATGCATGTTGTTTATAATATTTTGTTACAATAGACTATTAGACATAAAACTAATCCAAAAGACTAAATAAAAAATAAGTAGAATTATAAAACTATAACAAATAGTTTGTAATAAAAACTGACCCAATGGTCTACATAGAAGATGAAATAGAACAATTACACATTAGGAAATGTATTATATAAAAAAACTGACCAAAATGTCTTCATAAAAGAAGAAGAAGATGAATTGAACTATAGGAAATATTTTATATAAAATTCACCCAACATCTACATAAAATAAGAAAACGAAGAATTAGACTAAAGGATAGTTTGTTTAAAAACTTACCAAAAGGTCTACATAAAGGAAGAAGAAGAAGAATTAGACTATAGGAAATAGTTTGTATAAAAACTCACCCAAGGTCTACATAAATTAAGAGAAAGAAAAATTAGACTATAGGAAATAGTTTATTTATGAACTGTCCCAAATGACTTCACAAAAAAAGAGGAAGAAGATTTAAACCCCAAGAAATAGTTTGTAGAAAAAATCACCCAAAGGTCTACATAGAAAAAAGAAGAATTTCACTATAGGAAATAGTTTGTAGGTA
Source organism: Molanna angustata (assembly GCA_963576475.1). Lineage (NCBI taxonomy): Eukaryota > Metazoa > Arthropoda > Insecta > Trichoptera > Molannidae > Molanna > Molanna angustata. The sequence continues at coordinate 16,189,057 of OY754968.1, forward strand.
TATTGAATGTGTATTGTAGTTCACCTAAAATAGTTTAATAATTTTCCTATACAAAATCAGTATATTCTTGGTTTTTAAGTAGTAAGTATTAGGTATGTAGGTACCTACCTACAATGATGTTCTAAATTAATTCGAATTCGATTTATAACAAATTTTATTTGAATATCAGAATGTGTCCGTTACCATAGTAACCATGTTCCAACATGTGAAAAATATCAAATGTTATGGAGACATTTTTTGAATATGTAGGTACCTACATTGGTTTGTTCGATGCCATAAAAATGAAAATTGTCAGAAAAATCAAATATTTTTAACAAATTATACAATTTTATTACGCCTATATCTTTACTAATAATTAACAGACTTTTACAATATATGTCTTAAAACTTGCTGTAATGTCTTGTGTTTCATTTTATTATTTCATAATCACATTTATTTCAAAGGTATATTATTTTAAAGAACATATTCATTCTATAGGAAAATTAAATATCGTATGAAAAGATATTAAAATGGCGGGGTTATATGTACATTTGTACAAAACGCTTACTTTAAAAATAAGTTAAACATTATAATTAGATAAAATATTCAACATGTTTTTCACTTAAAAGCTAAGTTATACTTGAAAATATATTTTTTTTGTGTAAATACGTACTTCTAACTTTTAAACTAACAGATATTTGCGTGCAAAATGTACACTTTTTTGACAGATATGACTTGGAAAATTTTGTATGAAAAAAATAATTATTTAAATATTTTTAAAATTCAGCATTTTTATCGCATTCTTTTTAGCGTGACACTGCATCAGGTATACTGGTACATGTTCGCACTTAAATTAGATTTTTAGATGCTCTTGGTTTTTCAGAAGGCGTGAGACAAACACACACACACACACATACACACACACATACACTAACATTTTGATTGCTTTATTACTTTAGATTTGTAACACATAATATTCTTTGTAAGTTTTTTTAAATGAATATGTCCTTGTTAAACAAGTACATCTACATCTTCCTACGTTCCCTAAAATAAGCATAAATGCTTGAAAAAAACAATTAAAAATAAAAACTGAACTGGCTACCTGCGTTTTAGCCAAACCTTTTTTATCAGTAATAAAGGTTTATCTATTTATAACTGTACGGTTTAGCTGTGTGCACAAAGCATTTAGTTAAAATAACCAAATGTTTTGTAGTCACTTTATAATTCGGTTAATTTTAACATGAAATTTTGTTAATAGATTTTTTTCAGTGTTTTCCAACTTTAACTCAGACTCATCCGTAAGTGCAGTTTGAAGGAATCCCATGTTTTCGCTTCACTTATTGATATAATATAGATCGACACTGATATTACCTGATTGTATATTTTTTAAACTTTTTTATATCAAATTAAATTTAAAGATATAACTTTGTATTAACCACGTTTTTTGGTTGAAACGATGCGACCGGTTTCGGAACTAACCGTTCCCTCATCAGGCTAACTTTCAACTGAAACAGAATGTGACGACGTGCTTACAAGAAACCTATGGGGGCGGAGGTAGAGGTAGGGTGGGGGTACTTAGGGTTGGGTCTTGTGCAGGGTGGGTACGATTGGCTGAAGGATTAGAAGTAAAAGGAAACATATTTAATAATGGACTGAAAGATAAATTTAACTGATTGTTTATTATGTTCTGTTTTGAATTAATACACTTTTTAATTTCTAGCGACTCTAAATTATCAAGACGGAGACCTACTTTGTTGACGTGTAAAATTTTTGTTCCCGATTGCATATTAAATTGATGATCATTAAGTACTAAGTGTTCTGCGAATTCTGAAAAATTATCATTGTTTATACATCTAATATTATGAGTGTAGTTATGCAGAAAGCAGCCAACCCACAAGTAGGTATAAAATGAGTTATGATGTGCAACGAATAGAGAACTGTCTAATCAAGGGTCTACAAAAATCAGCCAAACATCTTTTTATACAAAAAGTTCCTTAAAAAGGCGATCAAAAAAACAGTAGATTGCCGCTTGTATCAAAATATATTCTGCAGAAAATAGACAAAGTGTTCTGACCTACTACACAATTGAAAATAGTTCTGCAGAAAACAGCCAATCCACACTAACTGAGATTTGACCACTTTTTCTTCTAAGCGAATTTTTAAATCCATTTAATAATATCCTAGGGTTTACTTTGCTTCATGTATTGGATATGTGTAAAGTAATTGATATTTGACTAAAATAAACAATACTTTGATAGAATATTTTCAAGATATTAGCGATTTTATAGCAAAACCTGTTTCTGCAATAATAATATTTTTGGGCATTTGTGTTATGCAGAAACCAGCCAGTCCACCAAAAAATGCGAAATATAGTATTTTTAAGAAAATAAATACAAATACACAAGAATCATTTACATATTACATACATACTATATACACACCATCACGCCATGTCCCTTTCGGGGTAGGCAGACTGAACAGTGAGCCATATTCTTCTATATTGATAAAACATCCATCGCTTCATTTACACTCATGCACCACCTTATATACATTTGTCTGCAATACGTTCCCGTGAGAAGAAAATATACAAAGCTGAAAGAAGCAGAGTGAGAAAATGGGTTCGGCTGAGAAGGTATTGGCATGATTATGTGATCGATTTTTGGAAAGGGTACGTTGCAAGAGTCGGTTGAAAGAGATTGCCTTATGGCAAAAAAACCGTCATTGTACACTTGCTGTACATAAATAAATAAAAAATAAATAAATATCAAATAAAATGTATACTACTATAGCAAACGTGGTGGACTGGCTGGTTTCTGCATAACACAAATACCCAAAATGTCATTATTGCAGAAACAGTTTTTGCTATAAAATCTCTAATATCTTGAAAATATTATATCAAAGTATTGTTCATTTTTTATCTAATAGCAATCATTTTTCACATATCCAATAGATGAAACAGTGAAAATCATTGGATATAATAAAATGGATTTATAATTTCACTTAGAAGGAAAAGTGGCTATATCTCAGTTAGTGTCCTTTGTGGGTTGGCTGTTTTCTGCATAACTACACTCATATGTTCTTTTACTCTAGTCTCAAATTTCCATATAAAAGTTAATTCAGTAAAATTTTCCACACCACATAAAAATAATGATCATATTGTGTTAAAAAATATTCAAAAAACTGTCAAAGAAAACCAAATTGTAATAACGAAAGCGGATAAAGGTAATTCAATTGTTATAATGAACGGCGTTGACTATAGAAATAAAATGCAAATTTTTTTAAACAACGACGACTTCATAAAGCTAGAAAAAAATCCGACGAATAAGTATCAAGATGCCGTAAAGAGCGCTTTAAAACTTTGCAAGAGTGATATAATAAAAAAGATACGCCCAAATCAGTTAGTAGATATGAATCCAAAAACACCCAAGTTATACGGCCTTTTAAAAATACACAAACAGGAAAAACCCATTCGCCCGGTAGTATCGTGTTGTAATTCCCCATCATTTAAACTATCAGCCCATATTGTTAACATAATAAATCAAGCAAACATATTCAAACCTAAATTTACAGTTAAAAATTCCATTGAACTAGTAAATACAATTAAAGACTTATTGATTCCAAGTAATGCCAAACTAATATCTTTTGATATAATAAGTCTCTTTACTAATATACCAATAAAAGAAAGCAAAAACATAATAGACAGTTTACTTAACAACTCGGATCTCCCCTTAGATATAGCAAATGATTTGAAACGATTATTAGAGGTTTGCTTGAGTCAAAACTATTTCCAGTATGATAATGTTGTTTACCAACAAAATGAAGGATTACCAATGGGAGCCCGTACAAGTCCACTTATAGCCGACATTTTTGTAGATTTCTTAGAAAATAAAATATTTGGATCAAATTCGGTTTTATTGAAATATATATTTTTATGGAAGAGATACGTGGACGATATATTTTGCATTTTTACCGGTACTGATCGACAATTAAAGCTGCTCTTAAATTTTATAAACTCGTTTCACCCTAAGATTCAGTTCACATTGGAAATAGAAAAGGAAAAAACACTTAATTTTTTAGATTTAAAATTGACAATAGTAAATAATAAAATTGTATTTGATATATATCGTAAACCGACCTATACAGATACAACTATCCACAATACATCCAACCATCCAGCATCCCATAAACATTCCGCTTATCATTCCATGGTCCATAGATTACTAAATATACCACTATCATCAAATAATTTTAATAAAGAACTAAATACAATAAAACAGATTGCATACAATAATGGTTATAACAGTAAATTGATAGACTCTATTTTAAATAAAAAAATAAAAAATATTAACGTCAATAGATACCTACATAGTTATAATACAAATATCAAAAAAGATGAATATAGATGGAGACGCATATTGTTTGTTAATAATTTATCCCAATTAGTCTCAAATTTCTTACCAAAAGACATAAGACCGGCATTTTACACTGACAATAATATTGGAAAAAGTTTAATGAATTCCAAAGATAAAGATAATAAAATGGAAAACTCCGGCGTATACCAACTGACATGTGGAGACTGCTCTGCAGTCTACATAGGAAAAACAGGACGGAAATTTGAGACTAGAGTAAAAGAACATATTAGATGTATAAACAATGATAATTTTTCAGAATTCGCAGAACACTTAGTACTTAATGATCATCAATTTAATATGCAATCGGGAACAAAAATTTTACACGTCAACAAAGTAGGTCTCCGTCTTGATAATTTAGAGTCGCTAGAAATTAAAAAGTGTATTAATTCAAAACAGAACATAATAAACAATCAGTTAAATTTATCTTTCAGTCCATTATTAAATATGTTTCCTTTTACTTCTAATCCTTCAGCCAATCGTACCCACCCTGCACAAGACCCAACCCTAAGTACCCCCACCCTACCTCTACCTCCGCCCCCATAGGTTTCTTGTAAGCACGTCGTCACATTCTGTTTCAGTTGAAAGTTAGCCTGATGAGGGAACGGTTAGTTCCGAAACCGGTCGCATCGTTTCAACCAAAAAACGTGGTTAATACAAAGTTATATCTTTAAATTTAATTTGTTAAATATGAACCACAAAGTTAACATTCAAACATTTGAAAATATTTTTTATATCACTTTGAAAAACCATAAAAAGTCAAAAATAATATTTAATTTGAAAAATTCAATGGTGATTTTGATAATTATATGAAACACTTATTAAAAAATTGTGAAATCATGACTCACCACTAAACCATAGTGTGGAGAGCTATGTCAGAGAAAAGAGCTCTCTGGGAGGCAACTCATATTTAGGTCTTCTGGATCACAGAATACCAACTCCTTAAAGGACTAGGACAGAGCTAACAAAGCGGCTTACTATGATCGATGCTTTGGTGTGAGTGGTCCTATAAAGTGGAATAAATTGCCTCTAGATGTCCGTAGTGCAAAAAGTAGCACTTTCTCTAAAGGACTGAAAACAGATTTGTTTCGTAGAGCAACATAGTACCAATATATAATCGCCCTTGGAATGATCCTGAATCATTAAACGGCGCTATAAAAAATATTATTATTACTATACGGTGAATCCAATCCGTACGCTGCCCGTATATGGACGCTAACCTTTAGGATAGAGGTATGTGAGTTCAAAGCATAGTTTAAAATTGGTATGTGTTAAATTTCGTATGATTGTCTATGGATTTTTACCTTTGATTTTGTTAATACCTTTTTATTGTTTTTCCGTTTTTAAAAATTAGAACTGTCATTCGGCCTATCTGTAATTTTCTGTCATTGTTCAGTTGTTTAAAAAAATAATAAAAAAGGATATCCGACACACCAATCTGTGTTTCTACATTATAAATTCAACATTATCCAGCCATAAAATTGTTCAAATTAATTCTAGTGATTCTCATAATCTGTCTAGCATCTGTACACATATATAGGTACCTATGTACACATGTTACTATACATTGTAGTGCAGGTTTCTCACAGGGAGGGTTTCCTCTTAGCCCCAAGGATGTTCTCCACTTCGCTGTTTACTATTTGGCCGCAGTTTTATATTTCAGCTGGGAACAATAACACCAAATGAAAGCATGCATATAATATCAACTATATAAGATTGATTAAACCAACACCATGAAAGTAACTTGTTACGGATCTAATTAATAAATCATCTTTAACCACAATCGCCGACGCGTCGTAGTTTTTGCGTAAACGCTTATCTTTACATTATTAAGGTAATGTAAAATTTAAGATGAAATAATAAAAATATGAATACTTACTTGTTGGTCGGAGGGTTTTTAAAAAAATATCATTACGAAGTATTCGTCGTGGGGTACGCATATATGTAGAACCGTGCCACATACATTCCAGTCTTGACTGAATCAATTTCTACATACATACGATCTGTTATAGAGGTATGATTACTCTCACCGTTAAGACTACAAAACCACCTACCTAATAGACATATCGGTACCCAACACAGAAAACTTACAGAAGAAATATAACGAAAAGATTCAAAAATATATCCCTATTGCCGACGAGATCAAGGAGATTTGGCACCAAAATACAGTGACAATAGTACCTACCAATAATAATATCCTCAATCGGAATAATCCCAAAATCGTTACACACTTCACTTAAATTACTTAATATCAATAAAAACACATACACTCATCTCCAAAAATCAGTAATACTCGACACATGTTCAATAGTCAGACGGTTTCTAAATCACAACACAATAGAACTTCAATAAATAATCAAAATGCTTGGCGATAGCCCGCATCTTGATGTAACCACCGGCTTCTGCTGGCGAGTTTATTGCCGTATGGGAATTTCTTCCAACTAAGCAGTGTTTCCAGCCCAGAGAAGTAACATTAGCGTGAAAAATGAATTTAAATCAATTTCTCCTCTGCCGGGAATCGAACCCAGGACGCCCGTACAGAAACCGATCGGCTTACCAACTGTGCCATGGCGGTCCGCATACATTTTAAATTTTAGTTAGTTTTCATGTTCATTTTTAAAAATTTTTTTGTTTAAATATTTTTAATTCGAAATATAATGAAAATTGTGAAAAAATAATGGGTTATAATTGAAAGCCAGGGAGTAAAAATAAATATATAAAAAAAATGTATTCTTAATTTCTAGTTTTAACAGAGCGAAAATCTATTTTAAAATTATTGAAAATATTTTTTCCACAAAATTCGATTACATTGACACATAGGTATTTGGCAACACTGTAAAATCACTGTAACTCAGCCCACACAGGGGACAACGCTGTAAATGTTGAAATTTTCATTTTAGACCTTGATAAGGACGAGTCACCTCGGCGAAGGCGTTCGGTCATTGTATTCAAATTTTGTGGAATAATACATTGGTTCATTATTTTAAAAATATTTTTTTAAATAAAAAATACCGTACCTATTTGTCTCGGTTGAAACGCAATCAATATGATAAAATAAAATATTATTTTTTTATATAAACAATCTCAGTGGATTAAAAAAAATAAAAACGAGTGGGTTGTGGCCAACACTAAACTCTCCACACCACAAATATTGACAATCTCAACATGGTAAAATATGCTTATATGTTATATGAAATTCTAAATTTTACTACCAGGAATATAAATTTTCTTCCGATAGTATTTTTTTATGTTAAGATAAACAAACTATTAATGCAGTATGGTGAAGAATGCTTATGTTGTATGAAATATTTTAATAAAAGCAGATAAATTTTGTTTCAAAGAGCGTTAGAGCATTTGACAATTTTGACACGTGATATCATATGAAGAAATTTTATGATATCTATGAAAAGCTAATCAGTTCTAAGTTCAAGCTATTAATATTCTTATATCAATATGAAATCAATGAACTGAACATTGCCAAATATAAAAAAATTCTCTTGTTACATATAAGTTTCATACAAAAATCCATTAAATAAAATATAATTTTTGAAACCGTTGAATATTTTTCTTTTAACATTGACCAACTTTGAATACAATTTTATGAAGATTCTTGGTGTTGTATAAATAGTTGAAACCAAATTAAAATATCCCTAATTTCCAGGTCGTGAGAGCATTTTTTCAGTTTTAATAGATGAAATCATAAAGGAACATTGAGAAAAAATGAACCGTTGTCTATGGAAAACTAATCAGCTCTAAGTTTATGGACTTAACACATGTGATATCAATATGAAGTCAATCGGACTTATAGTTTGGGCTGCAGAGAGGACACAAAAAAAAAACAACGTAAATGATGAATTCATAGAGAAGAAATCAAAAGTTGTCTATGGAAAACTAATCAGCTCTAGGTCTTTGCACTTTACACATATGATGTTAATATGAAGTCGATCGGACTTATAGTTTGGGCTGCAGAGAGGACACAAAAAAGATAAATGCTACGGCATACGGCGTACGGCGTATACGCCATACACACAAACACATCACGACGAAACTCATAGTGTGCATTCTCTACATGATACCCATTGAGAAATTGATGTAAAAAAATACGCTTAAATTTTGCGAAATCATGATCTCCCCTATTCCATAGTGTGGAGAGTAAAAATCCTAAAACCTAACACTGAAAAATATCATATACTTAAAGTTGATGTAATAAAAGATAACCTTTTTTTCAAGTACCTACACATTTTTTCACATGTATAAATCTTTTCAGCAAACGTATATTTGGGCTTTATTGCAGGCTTAAGCACGCAAAATAAGACTGAGCCGCAGCGGATATTTCGACCGCACTTTGGTGGGTTGCGGCTTTTTTGACCCTCTGTAAAAATATTATCATATGAATAATTAAAATAGCAATCTCAAAGTATCCTAATATAACGTACGTTATCAAGTCAGCGCCTAATACCAGTAGCTTATTTTGATAATAACAATTTGTATTAATTATTTTCTTTCGGGATTTTAACGAATGTCCAATTAAAAGATAAAATGACAATTTTTCACTAATTATTTGAACCGCATATGGTTTGTTTAAATATAATTGAGTCCAAAATCTAAAAAAATCTTATGTTATGTTGATCTCATGTTAAACCATAGTACACTCAATACTAATACATCACACATCTGTGGAACCAATTACCTGATAAGAGAAAAAAAAAAAAAAAAAAAATAGCTTAATAATTTTCAAGAAGCTTCTGAAGTCACACTCCTTATCCAAATATCTATAATTCCTTTATCCTTTATCCCGTCACAACCCATCCTTTTCCTATTTTTGGACATTCGGTTTTTTATATAAAATTTTGAATTTTTGTATTATTTTTTGCTTCCTCATTGTAATGTTTATTAGTTTTTATTTGTAATATGTATTTTTTACTTGCTAATACTAACGAGTTTACTAGTTTGATTGACTGGTAGAAACTGCCTATGGGCAATAAGTCCACCACGTTATGTATTTTTTTTTTATAATAAAAGTATTTTATTATATATTTATTTATTATATGTGGGGTAGTACCAGAGCGCTTAGCGCGCTGAGTTAGTAATATTTTTGTTTTGGTTTGATGAAACAAACACGACAAAATTGAACTTTTGTCGATGCGCGAAAATTTTTGTTTTGGTTTGATGACACAAACACGACAAAACTGAACATTTCTCGATGCGCGGAAATTTTTGTTTTGGTTTGATGATACAAACACGACAAAATTGAACTTTTGTCGATGCGCGGAAATTTTTGTTTTGGTTTGATGATACAAACACGACAAAATTGAACTTTTCTCTATGCGCGGCAATTTTTGTTTTGGTTTGATGATACAAACACGACAAAATTGAACTTTTGTCGATGCGCGGAAATATTTGTTTTGGTTTGATGATACAAACACGACAAAACTGAACTTTTCTCTATGCGCGGCAATTTTTGTTTTGGTTTGATGATACAAACACGACAAAATTGAACTTTTGTCGATGCGCGGAAATTTTTGTTTTGGTTTGATGATACAAACACGACAAAATTGAACTTTTGTCGATGCGCGGAAATTTTTGTTTTGGTTTGATGATACAAACACGACAAAACTGAGCTTTTCTCTATGCGCGGCAATTTTTGTTTTGGTTTGATGATACAAACACGACAAAATTGAACTTTTGTCGATGCGCGGAAATTTTTGTTTTGGTTTGATGATACAAACACGACAAAATTGAACTTTTCTCTATGCGCGGCAATTTTTGTTTTGGTTTGATGATACAAACACGACAAAATTGAACTTTTGTCGATGCGCGGAAATATTTGTTTTGGTTTGATGATACAAACACGACAAAACTGAACTTTTCTCTATGCGCGGCAATTTTTGTTTTGGTTTGATGATACAAACACGACAAAATTGAACTTTTGTCGATGCGCGGAAATTTTTGTTTTGGTTTGATGACACAAACACGACAAAACTGAACATTTCTCGATGCGCGGAAATTTTTGTTTTGGTTTGATGATACAAACACGACAAAATTGAACTTTTGTCGATGCGCGGAAATTTTTGTTTTGGTTTGATGATACAAACACGACAAAATTGAACTTTTCTCTATGCGCGGCAATTTTTGTTTTGGTTTGATGATACAAACACGACAAAATTGAACTTTTGTCGATGCGCGGAAATATTTGTTTTGGTTTGATGATACAAACACGACAAAACTGAACTTTTCTCTATGCGCGGCAATTTTTGTTTTGGTTTGATGATACAAACACGACAAAATTGAACTTTTGTCGATGCGCGGAAATTTTTGTTTTGGTTTGATGATACAAACACGACAAAATTGAACTTTTGTCGATGCGCGGAAATTTTTGTTTTGGTTTGATGATACAAACACGACAAAACTGAACTTTTCTCTATGCGCGGCAATATTTGTTTTGGTTTGATGATACAAACACGACAAAATTGAACTTTTGTCTTCTTCTTCTTCTTCCTTTTCATAGATCCGAAGATCTGTTTGTACCGCTATTCTGTCTTCTGCGATGTGGACTGCCAACTGTCTCGCCATCTCTTTGGAGGTCTTCCTGGTGGTCTTCTTCCAGCTGGGTTCTCCTGGAGAGCGATACGTGGGAGTCTATTTTCAGCCATTCTGTTTACATGTGAGCTCCAATATCGCCTCCGCTGTCTTCCCCATCTGACGATGTCCTCCGTACTACACTTTTTTCTTATTTCGGTATTTCGAATTCGGTCTCTTAGAGTGTTTCCGGTTATACATCGCAATGTCCTCATCTCTGATGTTCTCAGAAGAGATTTTGTTCTCGTTGTGTCTGCTCTGGTCTCTACTCCGTAGGTGGCAATGGGTCTTACACATGTTTTATATATTCGGACTTTGCTTTCGATATTCATGTGTTTATTCCTCCATATACTTTCCTTTAGACATCCTGATATTGCAGCTGCTTTATTTACTTGTCTTAATGTTTCGTCGTATAGACTACCGCTGCTAGTGATGTCTATTCCCAGGTATTTAAAGTCCATCACTTGCTCTATTATGTTATTTTCTACGACTAATTTGCATCTCAACGGGTTCTTGCTTATCGTGAGACTCTTTGTTTTGTCTGTAGATATCATCATATTATATTTAAGTGATGTATGATTTAGTTTGTATATCATCCTTTGAAGGTCATCTTCTGATTCTGCGATAAGTACCGCATCGTCGGCGTAGCATACTATACTGACTCTTTTACCTCCCATTCGGTACCCAAGGTTTAGGTCTACAACTTCTTCGATCAGTTTGTCCATTATTAAGTTGAATAGGAATGGACTTAGACTATCGCCTTGTCTTATTCCGATTGGAGTTGGGACTGGATTGGTGAGGTCGCCCTGTGTTTTTATTCTAGTAAAGCTGTCGGTATTCAATCCTTGGATTATTTTTACTATGTTGGAGGGAGTATTCTTTGCATTGAGTATTTCTTTTATGTCCTCCAGTCTGACTCTGTCAAACGCCTTGGTGAGGTCGACGAAGCACATATATGCAGCCTTATTATATTCTATTGATTTTTCAGCGATCTGTCGAACGACAAAAATAGCATCTGATGTTGATCGATTCTTCCTAAAGCCCTGCTGTTCGTCTCTATTTGTGAGGTGTCTCTCTAGTTTGGTTCTGATTATGCTCGTCGTGAGTTTTAATACTGAGCTTAAGAGACATAATGAACCAACCAATAATGAACCAACCAAAGATATGTCAAATACAAAATTGATACGCAAAAGTCAATTAGCATCTCTCCATTCTCATTGATAGTTGGTTCATTATATCGCTGCTTGATGCCGTCCACTTCACTATTTCCGATTCTGGCGTTTAGGTCTCCAAGTATTATGATACCTTCTCCATTTGGTATGGTGTCAAACAGCAACTGCAAATTATTGTAAAAGTTTTCCGTGTCGGCTTTGGGCTTAGTTATGTCTGGGGCGTAGGTGCTGATTATGTGGTAGGTAACGTTGTCAATTTTAAGTGCAATCTTAAGTAGTCTATCACTAACATAATTGATATCATTGATGTGTGGTTCGTATCTTTCATGCAGTAGTATTCCAACTCCAGAATGTGCCCTTTCTTCTTTCTTTTTGCCACTGTAAATCAAAACGTAGTTGGAGTATTTCGAAGTTCCCTGCCCTTTCTTTTTGGTTTCTGAGACCCCGCAGATGTCTATTTTATGATTGTTTAGTTCTATTATAATCTCTTGATCTCTCCTGTTCCATGACGTAATATTCCAGCAGGCAAATCTAGTTCGGTTATGTTTATCTCGTTTAATCCTGTTCCTTGCTATGGTCATTCCGATCTGTCCAGTGTCCGAGGCTTTATTAGCGGTTCTGTGAGCCATTTTTACTTAATTATGGATAGGTGGCTAACCTTGTCCATAATCCCTCCTCCTTTCTCATCCGGGCTTGGGACCGACAATGGCGAACCAAAGATATAATGAACCAACTATCAATGAGAATGGAGAGATGCTAATTGACTTTTGCGCAAGGAACGAGTTGAGAATAAACAACTCATTCTTCCCACACAAACCTCAACACAAATTCACGTTCGTCAACAGCCGGGGTGAAAAATCTATCATAGATTATGTTATTACAAACAGAACCATACTACCATCCCAAATATTGGACGTACGTGCACTAAATTCTGCTAATATTGGAACAGACCACCACCTTGTACTATGTAAATTGCGAATCAAAAAACCGATAAAAAAGATAAAACCACCAAAATACATTGAAAAATATAACATCGAATCAATGGAAACAGACAGCACCAGATATCTATACCAACGTAGACTGGTTGAAAAAATCACATTGAATGCAATAGATAATATAGATCAAGCATGGGATAAGGTGAAGACCAACATAACTGACGCTGCGAATGAAGCATTAGGAAAACGCAAAGTTAACATCAACGGAGAGAAACAAACAAAACCATGGTTTACAAATGAGGTGAAAGAATTGGCAAGGGAAAAGAGACAGAGCTACCTAACATACAGAAGCTCCCCATCCCCAGAGGAGTACGCAAAATACGTCAGAGTAAGAAACAGAATAAACTCGGAGATAAATAAGATTAAGAAGGAATACTGGCTTAAATTCACAAAGGATATGGAGCATGATTTATACGGAGCACAGAGGAAAATCTGGAAAATGCTACGAAATAAAAAGAAGCCTGTAAACGAGTACAACCAAACGACAAAAATCACTCCATCGGAATGGGAAAATTATTTTCAACACCTCTACAGCACAACCAATCATGAACAAATAACAGAAACAGCACTCACCACCAAGGAAAATATTGAAGAGCTAGATGTGAAGAAAGCAGTCAAAAATCTGAAAAACCGAAAGGCACCTGGTCTTGATGATATATCAAATGAACTATTAAAGTACTCAGGTGACAGACTGCATCACGAACTTTATCAGCTAATCTCAAAAATATTTGACTATGCAGATATCCCAACAGAATGGCATACAAGCATCACCATACCAATCTTCAAAAAAGGGGACAAGGCAAACCCGTCTAATTACCGAGGAACTTTTGTCGATGCGCGGAAATTTTTGTTTTGGTTTGATGATACAAACACGACAAAACTGAACTTTTCTCTATGCGCGGCAATTTTTGTTTTGGTTTGATAATACAAACACAACAAAACTGATATTTTCTTCCTGCAAGGAAATTATCATTTTGATTTATTGATACAAACACAGTAAGATTGAAGTTTTTTATTACAAATATTACAAGATGAAATTTTCGCGCTGCGCGGAAGCTTACATTATTGCTTGTTGATTATTCTGACGATGTGCCTTGCACGAAATTTATAAATCAAATAAATTTCAATAGAACTAATACCAAGTATTTTTTTTATATTTATAATATATCTACATACAAACTTTGACTTTTTTTTCGGAATATTTTCGTTTTTGTTTGTTTTTTTTTTTCATGCTAGTTATAGTTTTTATTTACTGTAAAGAGTGCGATTAGTATTTTTCTTTTCAAAAACGGTGCGGTAGACTAAAAAAGGTATAGAATCTCTGATACAGAGAATGCATACTATGGGTTTCGTGACAATGTTTTTGTGTGCATGGTGTATTGTGAAAACTTTTGTCCCCTGGAAAACTAATATTTGTTTAGGAATTTAATGGAAATGTTTTAAATATATTGTAAATCTAATAGAATGGACGGCTTGTGAAGAATATCGAAAGAAGGGTTATGGCAGTAATGGAGCACTTAGACCAGTTATGAAGGATCGTATCAAATGAAGCCAACGTTGCCATTCGTAACATAATCTTTGTGCCAACCTTGACGTAGGTATACAGGTGAAACCATATTCAAATGAAAACAGAATACATGCAATTGAAATGAGATCGTTAAGAAGAATCTGTAAAACAATGATATATTACAGGGTTAGAAATGAGGACACGAGGATAGTATGTAAGATGAAGAAAGATATCATTCATAGAATGAATGAAAATAGATTGAAATGGTTCGGCCACATGGGAAGAATAAATGAGGAACTCCCGACGAAGAATATAAAGTTACTTAGCGGACAGGAATGGAATGAGAGGTCGGGGCCGTCAATGAAAGGGATGGCACGACCATTTATTGTGTACGATATACTGAAGGACGTAAATGTTAGGAGCGTGGAAAACACGCGAACATTATGTATGAGACGATGCATGAACATGTGCCAAGATAGTAATATGTGGCATGGCGTGATGCTATGTATGTATAGAAAAATATGAATACTTCATAAAAATGGAGAGATTGTCAATCGTTCAAGAAAAAAAATATACACAGTGTGTAGTGGAGAGATATATACGAGTATATAAAAATACAAACGAAGCAGTGAAAAGTGTGTTCCTGATTTTGTGGCGTTTCTCTTTCCGTTCATGTAAAGAAGCGAGTACACAGTGGTCGACGATGGCCCACTGCAGGCCATCACCATTGTGTAAACGGGCTAATTGTGCCTCATGGCGTACAAATGGCAGTGGGCCATGCGTCGTGGCGCGCAATGGCCACGTTGTCGGATTTTTGGGCACACTTCAAACGGATCGTGGCGTGGTCTGGCCGGTGGTGGTGGCCATTGGCCCATTGTTCAGTTTGTCACCGACCGTGACCGCACACCGGGATAGTGCGCTTCAAGTTTGTCTTTATCGTGTAGTAACGAAGAAACATTTAAATTTATAGAGTTGTATCAATCTGAACCAAAAGTAATATTAATATTAAGTATTATTATTATTAAAAGTATAATTAATAAGTACTTAGGTTTATTTTAGTATGAATAAAAAATATTAAAATATGTGTATGGTGAATGTTTTTTTTCAAACCCCAGACGAAATAATTTCTATTTATCTATTTATAAATAAAATAGTACTTACCTACATTTTTTTTTACATTTAGGTACAACATAAAAACTTTTAGCTAACATAAAATACAAACAGACGATATATGTTTTATTTGTTACTTCTTGCACATATAATTTGTACCTATACTGGCGAGTTTATTGCCAAATGGCAATTTCTTCCAACCAACCAGAATTATTCCGGTACACATTCATAAAGTAGTTGTATGCAGTATAGGTACAAATAAATTGCCGCGGCCGAGATTACTTCGACGTCCATCGTCAGTGCCTCGCTATGCAGTAATGAGCCATGGACCATTGTGTGAACACCTTTTCGCCGACAGGCGTTGATGGCCTGCCGTGGCGCATGGCCGTACATGGGCAATTGTGTACTGGAAGCTTAAGGTGGTAAAATGATTAGATGAGAAAATTCTCCCGGTGGCCAGTAGCCAGTAACTGGACGTATTGTGAATATTTGATTGATCTCATTTCATTTCTGCTGCTTCATTCGTGTAACATTTTAGGAGTAAATAAAAACATAGTTTGTGTTTGGAGCACTTCTCGGGATAATGACAGGAAGGAACAATTTGGAGATTCGGCTCACAATAACAATTTGGAGATTCTTTCTACGTACGACTTGGTTGGTTCGTAGGTACACTGAGAAAAAATAATGGTTTAAAAACTAGAATAAAGATTTTTGAAACGAATAACAGGTTTTTTGGTAAATCAAAATATTTTTCTGTGTTTTTGTATATACACATACGTTGGTAAATATTGTACATATACATTGTAAAATATTCTACATATACGTTGATAAATATTGTTCATATACGTTGATAAATATTGTGCATACGCGTTGATAAATCGGCCTTTGTAGCTCAGTTGGTTGGGGGTGTAACTGCTGAAGGTCCCGAGTTCGATTCCCGGTTGAGACGCAGTTTTTAATTGTGTTTTATGTCTGGATCTGTGGGACGATTAATATCTTGTGTCTCCGGAATGTGGCAACATGTTATTGGGTGCATGTTAAATTAATACTTGACATAGTACCTGTAAGTTGCCCGAGAAGCAATATTAAAAAAATAAAAGTATGTACATATACATTGATAAATATAGCTGTTTTTATTGTCCTTGGGCAATTTCTTCCTGCCAAAAAAAATAAATGAGTATAAGAAATTCAAATGCTTTTTATGCTCATTTACTCATCTAAAGAGGTTTACAAAAGAAGAAAAAGATTAAAACAGAAAAAAAAATTTCATTACTTTTTCATTTTATCGGTACGAAAAGTTTATTTTTAAATACCTACTTAGAAACAAATTTATATTGTATAAGTCCTTATGATTCAAGTATGCCTGACTGTCTGAACACGTGTCTGAATTTACCTATTTAAAGAGGCTAAAGCACATTTTATTACCGAATATAAACTTTTGAAAATCACAAAAAGTAGAGAATTACTGTCAGGAATCATAAAGTCAAATGATGGTTTTTATTATATAAAATTAAGAAAATCTCTTTGAACACTGAATATTTGAAAATTAATTAATTTTTATATAATATTTCTAACGATATTACCTATATCATGGACTGTAATTATCCGTAACATTTCAAGTTTATGATAAACGTTAAAAATTATTTTTTTACGAAAGGTATCATTTTTTTAATGAACTTTAAAAATATTTAAATGCTTTATTCAAAGATAAAACAGTTTTAGAAAAAAATCACATGCCATGGACTTTAAACGAGGCTTCTTATTTCGAATTTACTTTAAAATTATTTCTTCGTTGAATAATTCAATTTTTTGCCAAATATTTCATTGTTTGACAAAATAAATTTTTGTACTTAATTAAATAATAGTAAATCACTTTTTTTTTTATTTGATACAATAGTATTTGCCTTAGTAATAGTATGTATCCACTTTAAAGAAATAAAACATTGAAAAAAATTATACTGATAAAAAAATCATAGCAATCTTAATATTTGTTTAAAAATATAATTTTCTTTAAACATTCAACTGTAAATATACACGTGCCATATGTAATTCTATTGATGTTCCACTACATTATAACATACCTACACAAAAATATTTGCTAGTAGGAAGTTGATTGAAATCAGCTAAAACCTTACTCGAAGTTTCGTGAAAACAGCTAGGATTTACATTCAAATAAAGATAAAACAAAATAATGTTTTGGGTTTGTATTTTGTTCCAGATTGGAGACAATGTTTTTTCTTTCAATTGAATCTATAAATAATCACATAGCAAACCAACGTTCTAGTTCATCTTTATAAACGATTAAATATTGTATGATATACACAGGTTCAGTTAGAAAATTCTAAGAATTTAGCAATAATTTCTTATTTAGGGTAATTAAGATTTTCTATGTATGTATGTACCTACTTGTTTGTGCACCATTAATTTAAATATCTGTAATTAATGTTTCTTAGAAACGATGTATAAAAAGATATTGAGCATTAAATGTCAACGGCGATCTTAGAATATAATCTTCATCCATAATATCACACATATATGTACACAGTCACTTCACTTCTAGCTCTAGTATGTAATTGTATTTGTAATTTACTTGTTGTATTAACAATACAAGTAAAATACTTAAATGATGACTGTAGTAACCTTTGCAATTTATGATTATATGATTAGAATTGTCTAAAGAATTTATTTCCTAACATATCGACAAGTATGTAAAAAGCAAATAAGGAACCCTTTTTGTATGAGGTAGTGGAAAATCTGCTAACATTATCCAACTTTGCAGGCTTTGCATAATACAAATATCGTTAAAAATGACTCGAAAATTATTTTACATATTGAATATACCGATAATATGTAAAGTATTTTCCATATTACCTAATTAACGCCAGGGGCGTGCCTAGAACCTTCGAACTAGGCAAACCCGGAAAGAAAATTGGGAAATGTCAAAATTTTTATGTTTTTTAGCATCGATGACTGCTTAGGTTGAGATGGGCTGGCCATGTACAGAGAATGCCAAACACGCGACTACCCAAAAAAATCATGGTTGGCCACCCGGGAGGTAAACGGAAGATGGGGAGACCAAGACTGAGATGGGAGGACGACATACGGAGAGATGCAGAAAAGCTCCTGCAGGTCCCTAACTGGAGAACGGCGGCTGAGGATAGAAGATGTTGGAGGCGCTTGTTGAAGGAGGCCAAGGCTCGATTTGGGCTGTAATGCCATCGAAGAAGAAGAAGAAGAAGCATCGATGTTCATTTCAGTGGCCATGAAAATATTTTAAAAACAAATGCCAAAATAATATTGACATTTGTGGCCCTGTCAAGCATCGTATCTATCTAAATACGGTTCAATTTTGAATCTTGTAGTTTCAATAAAACGGACAAAAAAATAATAGGTCTAGAATTTCTTAACATAATATTCATATTCAAGCTGAGATTTTCGGCTTCTATAAGCAATTCGGCTACTGATTAACGCCTCCATTAAAGATAATTTTTCATGTTTTTTATGTAGTTTGGAATTTGCAAATAAATACTGCCAATGAAGGTTTTCGCATTTTAAAATACTCAGTTTTCATATTTATGGTTTATTTTTATAATTCAGAAAAAATGCTACAAACCTTTCTTTTATATTCGTAATCCAGAGAACCAGCCACGAAGACTTCGCCAGTTGAATTCGTAATACCAAACATTCCTCCATAGTTTCCGTTTGTTATTTCATAACGAATATTTGATGCTGAAACAAAGACAAATATCATTGTGTTTAAATGATAATAATCACATAATATAGAGACAGCACAATAACTAGAGTACTAAAATGATGACTACAGAAACCTTTACAAGTTAATAATTAAAATTGTTTAAGAGAATTTATTTCTTAACATAATATCTACGAGTGTAAAGCCAAAGACACGCGAATAAGGAACCTTTTTTGTGTGAGGTAGTGGAGAATCTGCTAACATTATCCAACTTTGGGGGCTTTGCAGCTGTTGGCGCAGATGACAGATACTTCCTATTTTGTACCTATCCTCATCTTCCTGACATACCTAAAACTCATCATACCTACATCCATACCTGAACATGGCAACAATCATCTCGCCTATGTTCGCGCGCGAGCGTGCCACGTTCTTCAGTCTCGAGAATACGCGTCTACCTGCATCATCTCGTTTCATACAAGCGCCGTGCGCAATACACATAAAAACAGTTTTAAATACGTTCGCGGCTTTCGCACGTATATTACAGACAATAATTGTGAACATAGTTTATTAAATCAGTGACGAGAAGGAAGGACAAACGCGACAGAAGAAAAGAAGAAACCAGCTGGCACAGTAAGTCCACTCCTTTCATTTTCCGTCTAGTCCAATCTGTTCTTTGCCGATATCGCACAGCAGCATATCTCTATATCTCTATATATATATATATATATATATATATATATATATATATATATATATATATATATATATATATATATATATATATATATATATATATATATATATATATATATATATATATATATATATATATATATATATATATATATATATATATATATATATATATATATATATATATATATATATATATATATATATATATATATATATATATATATATATATATATATATATATATATATATATATATATATATATATATATATATATATATGTATATATATATATATATATATGTATATATATATATATATATAGATATATATATATATATATATATATATATATATATATATATATATATATATATATATATATATATATATATATATATATATATATATATATATATATATATATATATATATATATATATATATATATATATATATATATATATATATATATATATATATATATATATAATATATATATATATATATATATATATATATATATATATATATATATATATATATATATATATATATATATATATATATATATATATATATATATATATATATATATATATAATTCTTCTGTACGTGTGTATGACACTGAACTCTTCCTAAACGGCTGAGTTTCTGAATGGTTTTAGATCCACAAAATGGAATTTTAAACATAAATATAATAAAAGGAATATAAAACATGATTTTTTATAACTATAAATTATAATAGGTGGCGCTGATGTCGAATTGGCAATGTTTAGTTTTTTCCATCTGACAAATTTAAGAAATCTGTCACTTGCGTCGTAGTTTGGCTTTTTTGACATTTAAAGTTCTTTTCGCTCTGTTTCGGTATTATTCATATTTCAATTATGTACATGTGTATGTAATTTTAATTTCTGTTCACAGTTTCGTTAATATTCATATTTCAATTCTTCCGTTTCCGTGTCCAGACCATATGTTATGCCGTAGGTATTTCAATTATATACGAAATGACATTCAATCCAACGTCAAAATGTTTAGCGGCTCATCGATCAAGAAAATTTAATTTTTTTCAGCGAATAATAACATACATATGATTCAAATATACATATTATGTTACGTATATTTTATAATTTAAAAAATAGTTCGGGCAGGACAACGTCTGTCGCGTACGCTAGTACATAATATAAATATCGTTAAATAATGACTAGAATTTTTTTATACACATATATGAAAATTATTTTCCGCACTAAACCAATGCAATTTTCCTTGTCCTACTTAATAGGATCGGCTCTCTTATTCTTTCAAAAAACTGATGAATATCAAGGAATAATATTTTTCCCCAGACAGGATTTTTTTGAGTGCTTTTCATAAAAACATCAATAAGAAAAACCTTAGTTTTAAATATGAAGAGCCTCATATTTTTTTCTTCGTCGTTCTTTTATTTTTGAAAAGCGCGAGGAAGCTGAAAATGACACACGGAGGTAAAAACCATTTCCTGGACAGAGATTTGCTGATACTTAAAGGACGCATTAACCATTTTAATTCAAATATTTACAGGTATAATTTTAAGCGCATTTTCGTGTTTTCAAAGAGATTGTGGATTCCTTTAACTTATGAACTTTATACCCCGCTTTACAAAAAAACATAATATACTAAGATATTTGATACCCACAAAAGAATTGTCTGATCTATGACACCGATCATCAAAAACTATTTTGAAAATGGAATGTAAACATAGATTTCAAATACTTGATCATTAAATTAGCAAATGTACACAAAATACATTAAAATACAGAGTCGTCTCTAGTTGTTATGACAATGAATTTTGAGTGGATCGATGTAAAAGGGAAAGATATGTAGAAAATACATAATTCAGACGCTCTAAACAAAGAAATGACCATGGAACTAATTTATGACCATTAAAATTTAATATCTCTAATTTAATATGTAAACATAAGGAAAATTTTACTTTGTAAGTATTTCTAACTATTATATATGATACCTATTTAAATTTAATGTGTATGTAATCATGATAAAATATGTAACAGATATTTCTAATTAATTTGAGTAGTTCTCTTTCCTAAAACTATGTATCCTTTGTACACATCCGATAGAAATTTAATCGTCGTTTGAGAGATTTTACTTTAAATAAAAAATAATGATTCCTAACAAACATAGTAATTAAATATCGGTGGGTGTTTTGTATTAACATAATGAAAGAAGTGATAATCACATTGAAATTGAAATCGATTTTTTTTTGCATTTCCTGTAATAAAGATTTGATTTAAGAAGGCATATAATTATGTAAATCTAAATATAAATCGACTAATTGACTGTAAACTTTATATATCAAATCTACCAAATGCACTATGAAGTTTCATTTTATCAAGAGCAACTATTGCGTACTCTTGACAAGAGTTTAAACCAGATTCAAATGATAGGAAAATCGAAATTTGAGAAAGAAAAAACTTGACTTGACACAGATATTCACTCTTAGCACAACACTTTTTCTCTATAAAAAAGATACGGTCAAAAACATTGTTTTTAGTTTATTGTTTTAGGGGAATTTTTGTACCAAATTTGAGATAGAGGGAGACTTATGTAGACCATAAAAAATAGCAGCTTGCAAGGAGATGGAGGAGGCTTTCCTTGACGAGTGAACTGGATTAGGCTAAGAAGAAGAAGCTACTGAATTTTAAAATTATGTGACGACTATTCAGCAAAAAGTAGTTTAAAATACTAATGATATTTTTTAAATAACACACTATTTGAACATTTTGAGTCATTTGATTTCAAAATATTCATTAATACAATGTTTGCGACAAAACAAAAAACATCATTAGGACCTATTTCTAACATGATAAATTTTAACACGTTTTTTTCGAAAAAAAAAACTTATAAATTGAAACACAGTTATATTCCACACTGAGTATTTTTATTTGCCTTAGCGCTTTATATAGTGTGCCTCTGAGGATGCCAGCTGTGACAGGCGAAAGCGCTTAGGCAAATAAAAATACTCAGTGTGGAATATAACTGTGTTTCAATTAAGTTTTTTTTTACAATTTATAATTATGAACTTCCACTGTGTCAACGAAAAAACCTTCACGTTTTTTCGGTCTATATTTATTTATTTATTTATCGAATGGGTAATTTTTTTATAAATCACATCATAAGAGGTCATACAATAGGAACAAATAACAAAAATGAACAAAAGTAGATTTGCTGTCAAAGTTTAAGGTCAGTATTCTAGATGTATTCTGTCGCTGAGTCACTCAATAATAATGAAGTACCCGAAATCTTATAAAAATATATTTTGTCAATCTTTACGTACCTACATACATTCAATCGTTTTGCAATATTTTATTTCTTATCTTTTATTTTGGATTCCTCATCTTACTTTTGTAACAAACAAAAATGATTAAATCTCTTAAAAAGCAACTTTTAAAACAGCACCAAAATATAATTCTGAGAAAACGTTCAAGATTAATTTCGGCGTATTTTCAACAGAAAAAAAATTAGAAATATATTTTGGTTAAGACCTTTATCTGAATTTCAAATGTTCTAGTGAATTTTCAGCTTGCATCTTTTTCTTCTTTATATCACAAATCCATTATTCATACGTATGTACATATAATGCTTAAAAGACTTGGTACCTATGTACATAAAGACATCTACATATTAAATTATATATATACCTACACCCATGTCCAAATTCTTGCTTAATGTACGATCCTATGTCTCGCATTTTTGCCATCGAAAATGTATTTAATCATTCTGGTGACAGACACATTATATTTTACATCATCTTTCTTTCCTTTCTTTCTTAAAAGCGACTATCATCGTTAAATAATAATACCACATACATTTTTAAATCATACATAAACTTTTTAAAATGTATTATGTTAGGCTGGAATACAGATTTAAAAATAAATTTAAATTCTAATAGAATATCTATTCCAGGAATATCTATTCTTTTTTAAATCATACATAAACTTTTTAAAATGTAGTTTGTTAGGCATACAGATTTAAAAATAAATTTAAATTCTAATAGAATATCTATTCCAGGAATTAAAATCAAACGCGGAATTTTTCAGGGAGATTTATTAAGTCCACTTTGGTTTTGTTTAGCTCTTAATCCGCTTTCTAAAATGTTTAATGAATCTAAGTATGGAATAAAAATTAACGGTCACCCACGGTCCAATATTAAAATTTCGCACTTAATATACATATATGGATGATATAAAAGTATATGCTAAATCTGATTCAGAATTGGAAAAAATGAATAGGATAATAAAAGCATTTTCAGATGATATTAGAATATCTTTCGGTTTAGATAAATGTAAAACGTTACATGTTGAAAAGGGTAAAATACTAGAAATGGGTGGAGATATACAGAGAAATTTTAAAATAGATAGTTTGAAAGGGTTGGAGGTTTATAAATATCTTGGTTATCCGCAGTCTAACAAATTAGACGACACTAAAATAAAAAATGATATCAATATAAAATTTAAAGATAGGATTACAAAAATATTAAAATGCAATCTGTCAGCTAAAAACTTAACTAAAGCTATTAATACTTGGGCAATACCGATATTGACATATTCTTTTGGAATTCTTAAATGGTCTAAAACAGATTTAGATAGTTTGGAAAGATCAATTAGAACGCGTTTAACTAAATTTCGTTGTCATCATCCTAATTCCGCGATTGAACGAATCAATTTGCCTAGGAATTTAGGAGGTAGGGGTATAATAAAAATAACATCGTTACATAATAATCAAATCGAATCGCTAAAAACTTTCTTTCACAAAAAATCTGATAGTTCTTTAATGCATAAAGTAATCTGTGAGGCGGACAAAAATTTAACAACATTAAATTTAAATGACGAGAATGCCAATAACAATATTATAAATATAAATGATGACCTTCTAAATTCGTGGCCAAATAAAATAATTCATTCTACACATCCAAAATATCTCAACCAACCTTATGTTGACAAAATTTGGTCAAACAAATGGTTGAGTATTGGTGATTTGGACGCGGATTTAGAAGGTTTTATAATAGCGATCCAGGATAGAGTAATAAAAACTAAAAATTATCAAAAATATATAATAAAAGACCTAAATGTAGTAGATGATAGTTGTAGGAAATGTTTGGCTTTTCCGGAAACAATCGAGCATATAATATCGGGCTGTTCTTTTCTCGCGCAATCAGAATATACATTTAGACATAATCAGGTAGCAAAAATATTAAATCAAAATTTAGCTATTAAATATAAATTAATTGACGCGATAAACATAAATCCATATTATGAATATGATCCGATTTCATTTTTAGAAAATAATAATATTTCGCTTTATTACGATAAAACAATATTAACTGACCGGTCAATCCAACATAACAGACCCGATTTAATAATACATGATAAAATTAAAAAAATAACATATATTTGCGACGTGGCTATTCCAAATTCTAGTAATATTATAAAAACTTTTGATGAAAAAATTAGAAAATACACCTCTTTAGGTAACGAGATTAAAAGACTTTGGCATTCTCGTAAAATAATAATATTACCGTTCATTATTTCAGCCACTGGCATTATTCCAAAATCGTTAATCCGTAATTTAGAAATTATAGATTTATCAAAAAACTTAATAATAAAAATGCGAAAAACGGTAATAATGAATACATGTAGACCGTTAAAGATTTTTTAAACGTTAATATTCGGGAATCAGTAGGGTTGTTAGGTAGTATAGAGACCTCCTCAGAGCCTAATCCTTTGATATGTTAAGTATCTGGATGGGTGAACTATTCCCAATTGAAAGCTTGATGATGCGTTTGTTGCATTTTATTTTGCTCTTTTAAATAAATTACAATTTACGCATTGATCTGCTAATTCTTTTGAGGAAGTGTATAATGGTAATAATAATAATTGAGTGTTATTATTTGTAGTGCTTAATTGTTATTAATATCATTAGTAAATCGGCCAGCGCCGTCTAAAAAATATTAAATATGTAAAGTATAGAAATAATAATGAATAAATTATATTTTTTTATAAGACAAACGAAACAAACAAACAAATCTGCATCATATTATGTATAGTAAAACTACCAAATAATAAACTCGTCAACCTCAGATAAACCCTGAGGTTTTCGATGGTTGACTATAATGTTATATTAAAAATGTCATTATATAAAAACAATATATATAAAATATATATAGGTACATAGGTAAGCTAGTAAATAGCAAAATTATTTTAAATTAATGCCAACTCTGAATTTTCCTCCGCAGAATTTAGTACATTTAGTTAATTATATCAATATGAATTACGTAATTATTATACTAGCGAAACCCGGCAGACGTTGTCCTGACCTGGGATTTTTTCACAAAAAAAACTATAAAATTAAATGAGTTCTAAAAATGAGAAACCAAACGATAGTTTTAACCCAAAAAGCACCTATTCGAGAGGTGAGTTAAAGGGAGAGGGATCCAAAAAAACTTTTAATTGGACTTTTTTGGTTTTTCGCTTATATTTCGAAAACTATAGGTTCTAGAGAAATTTAGTGCATTTGAAAGCTGCCAAATTATCTACAGTTTTTACGAGTACGGAAATTTTCTAGTTTCAACCGTTCCCGAGTTATGTGAGTGTGTGTGTGTGTGGGTGTCTATGAGCGAGTCACATTAGTGGCACATTTTATACAAATTTATTAATCTGCGAAGTGTTGTGAAGTCAGTCATGTCAAATTACTCAGACGTAGTTAATAACAAAACAAATTGTAATATGTAAAAAATACTAAACTAGTTGCATAAAACGCATGAGATCCAACTGTCGATAGTGATTGTATGTATATTTGAGATTTATCATTATCTTACAAAAAATGGAATATTGACAGTTAAACAAAGAAATTTCTCATAAATAAAATGTTTTTCTTATTAAAAACAGTTTGAAAACCCTGAAACTTTTTCATAAAAACCATATTTGATATATTGTATTTTTCTATATTTATACAAATATTCAGAGTTCTAGCTTTAATGTTTTCTGAGATATATGGAAAAGAAAGTAAAATTTTCAGTTGATAACTCCTGACTGAAACATAAATTCAAAATTCTGAATATAAAAGTTTTGTAGATGCTTTCTATATTTTTTTGAAATTTTGGGCTCTGTGCATTAAGCGGATCAAAAGTTATAAGGGGGGAACCGACACACACAAACACACACACACACACACGCGCACACACACACACACGCGCGCGCACACACACACACACACACACACACACACACACGCGCGCGCGCACACACACACACACACACACACACACACACACACACACACACACACACACACACACACACACACACACACACACACACACACACACACACACACATTAATTTGATGTTCTACTCCGAATTCTTAGTTCATTCATATAATATATTATAGATAAGTATGAAGTCTCAAAGTTAGTGATTTTTAACTTCAAAGTTGAAATACCATGACAAATGTAGACCTGGCCAAACAAAATCTCACGGATTTTGGCTTGAAACTTTGTCTATCTGAAATACATAAATTCTCTTAAACTAATCGACAGTTGAAATATAAATGTTTTTTGTGATTCTTGCATATTATGCATGATATTTTCACTATCATCATCATCATCAACCAGTATTTGCCCATTGTAGGACATACGCCTCCCCTCTCCTCCAATCCTTCCATTCCTGTGCGACTCCCATCCCCTGTAGTCCAACAAATCTTTTGATGTCGTCCATTCATTCGTTAGGTAGCCGCCCTTGTGGTCTCATTAGCAATATTTTCGTCCATCTATTGTCATTCATTCTTGCAATGTAGGGTAGGGTAGGGTAGGGTAGGACCCTACACCGATTATGCATTGCTATGTTCCCAACTACATCGTTGTGGATGACATTTTATTACTTTTAAACTAAACTGCATAATATGTTTTACAATTTTTGGTTTCCATATTAGTTATAGGTACCTACTTTTAAAAAAAAAAGATTAAATTTTTATAACTTAGGCCCTTCCATAGTCTAGCTGAATGTACTTGTAAAGAAGAGCTGAAAACTTCTGTATTGTGAATGGGTATAGGTAGTACAGTACGTTCAGCAGGTCGAAGGAAACGACGTTATTTTTTAAATATTGTGGTGAATAGGGATTATAAATAATCTTATAAAGTTATGACAGTATGTGAATGTTACTGTTGTTACATAAACAATGTTAATTTTGCAGACTTTAAAATTGTTTCAATATAATTATTTGTACTTGTATGTTATTTTTGA
Source organism: Molanna angustata (assembly GCA_963576475.1). Taxonomy (NCBI): domain Eukaryota; kingdom Metazoa; phylum Arthropoda; class Insecta; order Trichoptera; family Molannidae; genus Molanna; species Molanna angustata. The sequence continues at coordinate 16,217,488 of OY754968.1, forward strand.
CTATAAAATCCTTCCGTTTACGAAATATGTATAGTTGTCGCCAAATATCTTGAACCATTTCGCCGAGAAAGGGGGGCGATTTGCACGTAAACCAACGAAGCAAAAATACACAAATTAGCGCTCTGCGCACCCGGAAGCCAGGTTCAAGATATTTGGCGAAAATCATAAGTAAGTACTTATTGTTCCTGAAATATGTAAAAACATAAAAATGAAGATTTTTTTTAAGAAATCCTCCTGGGTATACGCTGAACTAATGTATAAGGGCACAAAAAGGACTTACAAACATACGAATGATACTAAAATCTGCAATTTTCACCTATAGAAAAGGGATGCGCATTGGTAAACGCAACTTATCCCAGGAGCCAGACTAACCATTTTTATACCTATATTCAATAAAGTAGGAAACGTAAAAAAACAGCCATAAAAAATAATAGTTTTATGATTTTGCCATCTCTTAGAATATTATAAAATAAAAAAACTTGTCAACATGTTCTATTTTGTTTAAATTGATTATCAACGCGTTTCATCTAAGGCACATCGTCAGAATTAAATTTAGTATTCTGACGATGTGCCTTGCACGAAATGCGTCGATAATCAATGAAAACAAAATAGAACTTAGGTATACCAAGCATTGATATTTTGTAATTTACAAAAGTATCTATGTAAAAAAGTGTTTTTTTCTATTAAGTGTGTTTTGGGTAATTAATATCATTCTGAATATGAATGTGTCATTATCGTTCAAATATTGTTACATAAAAGGAACATATTCATCAAACAAACCTTATTAAAACCGTAATAGCTTTGATAGAATAACTTATTAATAATCTTATAATATTACAAAATAATTAATCATTGAATTCACGAGTAAACATACCTTAATCAATTTAAATAATATTTGATATATCTAAAAATACGTATTTTGTTTATACAATAATAATACATATGTTGTTTTCAATCTCAGTTTTATTAATTTGGTTGAAATTATTAATTTTATTTGATTTTAACCGCATAATCATACCAATATAATTATGAGGTTCTAAAATACAATCAATGTTGCTATTTTTAACCAAAGGTTAATACAATATTTCTATGTAGGTAGATGCATCTAAAAACAAAAACAATGTTATTCGATCCTATTTTTAAGAAGACTAATTAAGGTTAGGTTGTACGAGTATTTGATGAAAAAAGACCTTTACTGGTCTTTACATACACACACACGGTCGAAATAAAAGGAATTCCAGTTGGCAATATAAATCTTATGAGAAAATAAGGACTAAGAAGATGATCTCGTAATAACACATTATTAAATTCTACTATATATACATATACCTAATAAAGAACAAAAACCTACTACGTACAAGGAAGACGATGTTGTACATAATATACTTATTAGTATGTTCTTTTCCTTATACCTACATCACATTTGTCGACCACGGTCAAGAGATTTGCTAACAATCAATTACTTAAGTATAAGTCATTATCTTGTTTCATAATAATTTGAAGAGAATAGTGATTAGCTAAATGTCACCAAGACCCTGTTGGTTTGGGTCTTGCATGCCGTTTCAGACTCAAAAGCAGCCAATTCACGATCGTGTCATTCGACGTTTCTCCATATGCACTCAAAAAATGTAGTTGTTAAAAATAAATAATTTCTGCAAATAATAACCAAGCAACTTTGTTATTATAGTACCTGCAAAGTTCGTTGCTAAAAATTGCCAAGTAAATAATCTGCTAATTTTAACCGAGTAGCTTTGTTATTATTCATTCTTTCTTTTGAAAAATTGGAAAATACTAATTGGTAATCAAGCTTTACATCAAAATAGTATAAAAAACTTTACATTACGTCTCAAATGTAAATATTAGCAAATTAACAAACGATATTTGTGAATAATAATGATAATCTTTGACGAATATCTCATCTTTATTCAACTTGATTCAATCATTTTTCAGTGAAACATGTCTAATTTGACGAGTATTACATATACTTTATTTAATCATTTTTTAATGTGACATATATAATATTTGGCGAGAATTATACTTTATTTAATATTTTTTTAAATATATCGTGTCAAATTTGAGAAATATTTATATTTTTATGTATAAAATGTCAAATTTGACAGATGTCGAATACAAAATGTCCGTATAGGTACCTGTTACTCGGTTAAATTTAAACAAGTACATTGCTATTGGCAACCAACTTCATTTTAACAGTATTAAATTGTCAGATAATAACCAAGTGCAACTTTGCTATTTTTAATCATGTATAGGTTAATAACTACCAATATGACTTTAACCGAGCCAAAAAGGTACTTTGCAAACTTTATATTTTTTAAGTGTGGACCGGCTCCATTTGAAGCATTGTAATATTTTCATCACACTCACGGGCATGCCATCGCGCCATCGAGCCATCGAAATTAGTATACGCAAGCGGTCTGCGTTTTCGCATTAATAATTTCTATTTTTTTTATTATCAAGTAAAAATGAGTTCATGGGATGAGTTTTATATAACTGCTATATTGCGGTTTATTTATATATAAAAAGAAAAAAACAAAGAGAAAATGTTGTATTTTCGCATTCACGAAAAAGTCAAACAACTCATGCATGCCGTAAGTACCGACAGGATGCGCCGCGCCGTTTGTCGCGGCACTATGGAGTTTCGATCGTTTTGAATTCCATTTTGGTGTGTCAGGCCAATATTGGCTGCGCGGGATTTGACATTCACGAGCGCATTTTGGAGTGATAGCAAGCCATTTGAAAGGATGGCACGATCGTGAATTGGGTCCTTTACATTTATACAAACATAAAATTATATTTCAAAAAATGCAATGGATACAAATTCCAAATAAAAGTAGGATATTCGACCAAACTATCGACCAAAAATGCACATTTGGCCGAAGCAGAAGTATCCTATCCGCTTCTAAAACCTTTCACAAAGTTAAAAATACCATCGATAAATTAAAAACTGTAGATCAACTAGACTTTTGTGAACTTGACTTAAAATATCAAAATATTATAATTTTCTACAATAACTTTTTTGTTTTCTTTTACACCCTTTCATTATGAATCATTATATTGTTTTTAAAAATGAGTATCAAATTCAAAAATCGTGTATTTGAATCTTAAATTTATTTTGTAATGGTTATTTTGCTTTGTTCCCATCTACATTGTAGAATCAAATTCAAGATATTAATTATCTACTTTTGAGAGTATTTTGTAGTTCAGACTTCTCAATATTTTCTCTTTAATCATTATTGATCAAAGTCAGTTCATATTAACAGATGCAGGTTTCACATGAATCCAAAATTAAAGCATACCTAATTATTTTAATACCTTCCGAAACTCTAGGAATAATTTTAAATTATGTTTTCAAAATTTACAATCCTTCGTTGATTGAATTTTGTAATGTCAATAATGTCAATAGAACATTTTTTGTTTGTGTGTCATATTATTTTCATATGTCAATATGAATAAATTCCTGGAATAACTAGCCCAAGCCAAGAACACGGTTTCGTTCAAAAAACACAATTAAGTTGACAGTTTGACACAATTCTTGTCTCCGAAATTTACAATGAAATTTTTCGAATCGATACTAAATTGTGTTTAATACATACATATTATAGAAAGTTAAAATCATCTAACGCTATGTGAAAAAGGTAAGCAAGCCCAAATATTTTTAAAAAGCATCAATAACAAATGAGCTTAGCAAGCCTAGAAATATGAAGATATTAACTATGAAATACTTTCCAAGTTTCGGTTAGGTTATTCCACTTTCTGCTTTCCAACCAATTTTGGAATGTGTAAGATTTACAGCAGTCCTCGAAACTGTGGTGATTATAAAAGTTAACTAGTTGTGGTCCATTTGTTCAAATTTAATGAACTCAATATGTTAATTTTCATACTTTTTTTACTTATAAACGAAAATTATCTATAGTACCTGGTAATAGAGCGTGATTAACGAAAAAGTTTATATGTAAACCGTAACTATCTTTACTTAATATTAAAAATAAAACAATTTCTTTTAAATTCTACGTATATTTGTAAATTCGTCGATAGCTTTTTCGCCTTGCTAGGGCATCTTCAAGACTATCTTGAAGATGCCCTAGCAAGGCGAAATAGCTATCGACGAATTAACTAATTTAAGTAGAATTTAAAACAAATTGTTTTATTTTTAATATAATTTAAAATGGAATTCTACTACGTAAAATATCCATCACAAGTACTATCTTTACATTTATTTATTTATTTATTTAAGTACATATACGGCCTCTAGGCCATTATAAAATAAAAGTTAAAAATAATACATAAAACTTGTATTAAACAACAATTAAAAAGAAAAACAACAGAATAATTAATTAATACACAATATTCATAACATTATTCTGCATCGACCTGACACTAGTTAGTGTAATCTATGCCTGACACTACTACAGGTACCTACAGAGTTGATGTCCCGCTCACACAGCACTACAGACACAGTGCGAGAAAAAGACACCAACTTTCACAATACCGCCGTAACAATTCTTTTAAGTTGCCAGGTCGATATCAAAATAAAACATTTTTTCCTTTTACAAATTTAAAATAATAAAATAATCATTATATAAATTCACAATCACGACAAATAGTAAACACTAAACAATTCAATTAGCAATTTATAAAAAAAAAAAAAAAAAAAAAAAAAAAAAAAAAAAAAAAAAAAAAAAAAAAAAAAAAAAAAAAAAAAAAAAAAAAAAAATATACACTAATTTATAAACGAAATCAATAGCAATAAATAATTGAATTAAACGACATTTAAATAACAGAATGAATAGTAATTTACAATTAAATCAAAATAAGACGAAATTCCAACCATATAAAACATTTTTTTTTACAAATTTAAAATAATAGTAATAGAATAAAAACATTTTACCAATCAAATAAAAACATTTTTTTTACAAATTTAAAATAATAGTAATAGAATAAAAACATTTTACCAATCAAATGAAAACATTTTTTTTACAAATTTAAAATAATAGTAATAGAATAAAAACATTTTAACAATCAAATAAAAACATTTTTTTTACAAATTTAAAATAATAGTACCTAATAGAATAAAAAATCAAATTAAAACATTTTTTTTACAAATTTATAATAATAATAGAATAAAAATACTATACCAATAAAATATACTTACAACATTTTTTTATTTAAAATAATAATAATAGAATAAAAACATTAAACCAAGCAAATAAAAATATTTCCTTTTTTTCTTTAACAATTTAAAATAATAATAATAAAATAAAAACAAAAATATCAATCAATACATAAAAAAAATATATATACATTTCAGGTTTCTTAATACATACCTAATCATGAACAATAATAATATCACTGATGAGTTTCGAAACCGTCCGACAGTGCTCTCTTGAATAATGCTAAGGAGTCAGCAAATATGTCAGTAAGATGACCATACATGTTACCAAGCCTATGTATTCTTATTATTGGAGAGTTATAAAGATAGTTTCTACAGACATTATCACAGTGAAATGTTATGATCTGCCTAGTACCTCGCATTGGGGTGCGGTACAAAATTAATTTTGTTAAATCTGGCGAGTCGTAAACATTTCTAACAATCTTGTAGAGCATTATTAAATCAGCGATTATTCTTCTGTCGTACAACCTCTGCAACCCAAGCAGCGACTGAATAAAGTCATAATTAAGTTCCTCAATCGGTATATGAAGTTTAAAGTTGATATAACGGAAGAATTTATGTTGGACCTTTTCTATAGACTTTGAGTGGATTGTGTAATACGGTGACCACACTGGTGTGTTGTATTCCACCTGACTTCTAACCAAAGATAAAAAAGTAATTTTAACGAGTTAATTGATTTAAAATCCTTAGTTAGTCTCAGGATAAACCCCAGTAATTTTAAAGCCTTATTTGTAACGCTGTTTATGTGTGGAATGAAAGTAAGCCCTTCATCAAATATTACACCAAGATCTTTTATATTTGTCACACGTTCCAGCGATGTATTATTCAATCGGTATTCATACACAATAGGGTTTTTTACTCTGTGAAAGTACATTGTTTAGTAGACGTCATGTTAGGACTTTATTATTACACCATTGTTTAGTAGACGTCATGTTAGGACAGGTCGAGAGGTTGTTTAACGCTTGGCTATCGCGTCATATCAAATATTTCAAAATGGCGGATCTTTCACCTAATATGATCCGACGCATATTTGAGATTGACAGAAAAATTAAATCCTTAAAACGATTTTCCTTGTTATTCTTAATCGCAATGGTGTTTAAATTGACTCAACACGGCACAAAGCGGTGTTTGTTTTCATTTTTCGATGTCAACTATCCAGAATTGCATGCATTTTCTATTTTTCATCTGTGAAGCAAATGCGACCATATGAAAAAAATAAATGAGGGTGTTCGTCAACAAGTCGGTGAAAAAGTGAGTCATATCTTAGCATCCGTTTATAAGTAAGATTTATTATAAGTAAGATTTATCAATACCGATGGTAATTATTTTAGTTGTGCTAATCTAGTTGCGCGTTTAGTAAGCTATTAACGAAATCTAATTTTAGTAAAACCGATAATATATTACTAAATGCATGTAACACATGAGATCCAACTGTCGATAGCGATAGTATGTACGTATAGTTGAAGAATAAGTACCAAACTATAAACCCATAAATACAAATTATTTAATATTTTAAGATAATATTTGGTTTTCTATACAACACATGTACCTAGGTATGTATGTCAAGATAGGATGGTATGGAGGTCAGTCCTTTGATCCTACCCAGAATATGAAAACAGCATGATTGTATGTATGTATGTTTGGAGATTAGTATCAAACAATTAAGGCTTCTTAGATATTGTGTGTAGGCTACTACCATACAAATTGTATGAAGCAATGTCGTCACTAAATTCAATTTTTATAAAAATTGTTAAAAAATATTTTAGATGTGCTAATACAATGTTAATATTTTTTATAGAAAATTAAATTATATATTTGGAGTATTTCGGCTTTTTTCGATATTTTAAAAAAAATTGGAAATATAGGCAATTAAACTCATAAATTTATCATAAAAAAAATATTTTTCTTAATAAAAAATGTTTGAAAAACCCTGGAATTAAAAAAAAAAATTTTTGAGATCTTGAATTTGTCTATGTTTATACCAATTTTCAGCGTTCTAGCATTTATGGTTTCTGAGATATATGGAAAAATAAACCAAAATTTCAAAAGTTGATTACCCCTGACTGAAACAAAAATTCACAATTCTGAGTATAAAAGTTTTATAGGCCTATAACTGTTTATATATTCTGAAAATTTGGGCTCTGTCAATTGAGCGGATCAAAAGTTATAAGGGGGGGGACACACAGACACACACACACACAGACACACACACACACACACCCTCACACACACACACACACACACACACACACACCCTCACACACACACACACACACGCACGCACGCACGCACGCACGCACGCACGCACGCACGCACGCACGCACGCACGCACGCACGCACGCACGCACGCACACACGCACGCACGCACGCACACACACACACACACACACACACACACACACACACACACACACACCCTCACATACACACACGAAATATTCTACTCCAAATTCAGAGTAAATCCGTATATGGAATATATATATATATGCTGCGAAGCCTCTAAATTGGTGTTTTTTGACTTCAAAGTTGGAAAAGCCGTGAAAAATATATGTAGACCCTACATACAAATCTCTCATATCCTGGCTTGAAACATTGTCGATATGTTAAGAGAACAAAGTTCTCTTGAACAAATCGACAGCTGGATCATACTGCAGGCAGTAGGTATAGATTTCACAACGTTTAATATTTATTTTTTAATTTTGTCAATGCTGACGGTGTTGAATATGCAGAATTCCATAATAATGGGTATTGTAATCAAACAAATGATTTGGTCTACATATATTTTTTTCCTGAATCCAGGATGACCGTTTCTTATTAGGCCCTTATCAACTGGTAAACATAGAAACACTGCTTTTTCTTATATACTAAAATTCGGTACATTTTTGCAATTACGAATTGTTCAAAACAAATTGAATCAAATTGAAATTTGAAGTATTTTGCAATATACACAATTTTTTATTGCATTTATATTGTCCCAAGTGATCATGTTCGTTTCAAAAAACATTACATTTCGACAAGTTTTTAACAAAAAAATTTGTTTCGAGAAGTCCTCATTTTTTTAATCATTACGTATCTAAATTTGAACCATTTTTATTTATCTACATACATAAATCGGGAAATATGCTAGTTCTACGAAAGTGAAATCAAGTTTTAAATATAAAAATGATAACTTATGACGATGCTTCATAAAATATTATTGAACATTTCCCATTTTATCTGGATATTCTTAACATTGTTGTTTTAAGAATTGGAGCCCACGTAGTTGTTTTAAGAATCGGATTAATGTAAATTTTTGATCCACTTCCTTATTTACTATTCAGTAGGTAGGTTTTTTCTATTTCTTTCCGCCACTGTAAAAATATACATATTGTGAACCATGTTTATATTTATCTCATATGTAATTTTAAGAATAATTTTATTTACCATATAAATACGCACATCTTTAAAAAAACGAGTGGGTTGTGGCCAACACTAAACTCTCCACACCACAAATATTGACAATGAAATATTTTATTCATTCTAAATTTTACTACCAGGAATATAAATTTTCTAACGATAGTATATTTTCATGTTAAGATAGACAAACTATTAATGCAGTATGGTGAAGAATTCTAATGTTGTATGAAATATTTTAATAAAAGGAGATAAATTTTGTTTTAAAGGACGTTAGAGCATTTTGACAATTTTGACACGTGATATCATATGAAGAAATTTTTGTTATTTATGGAAAGCTAATCAGTTCGATGTTCAAGCTCTTTACATTATAACATGAAATCAAATTACTGAACTTTTCCATACATAAGAAATTTATCTTATTATATACATTTTTATTCATACTAAATTTTACTACCAGGAAAATAAATTTTCTATCGATAGTATATTTTTATGTTAAGATAGATAAACTATTATTGCAGTATGGTGTAGAATGCTTATGTTGTATGAAATATTTTATTAAAAGCAGATAAATTTTGTTTTAAAGGACGCGAAAGCATTTTCAAAATTTTGACACGTGATATCATATGAAGAAATTTTTTGTTATTTATGGAAAGCTAATTAGTTCTATGTTCAAACTCTTTACATTATAACATGAAATCAAATAACTGAACTTTTCCATACATAGAAATTTATCTAATTACATTTTTATTCATACTAAATGTTACTACCAGGAATATAAATTTTCTTCCGATAGTATATTTTTATGTTAATATAGACAAACTATTAATGCAGTATGGTGTAGAATGCTTATGTTGTATGAAATATTTTAATAAAAGCAGATAAATTTTGTTTTAAAGGACGCGAAAGCATTTTCAAAATTTTGACACGTGATATCATATGAAGACATTTTTTGTTATTTATGGAAAGCTAATCAGTTCTATGTTCAAACTCTTTACATTATAACATGAAATCAAATAACTGAACTTTTCCATACATAGAAATTTATCTAATTACATTTTTATTCATACTAAATGTTACTACCAGGAATATAAATTTTCTTCCGATAGTATATTTTTATGTTAATATAGACAAACTATTAATGCAGTATAGTGAAGAATGCTTATGTTGTATGAAATATTTTAATAAAAGCAGATAAATTCTGTTTTAAAGAACGCGAGAGCATTTTCAAAATTTTGACACGTGATATCATATGAAGAAATTTTTTGTTATTTATGGAAAGCTAATCAGTTCTATGTTCAAGCTCTTTACTATATAACATGAAATCAAATTACTGAACTTTTCCATACATAGATATTTTTCTAATTACATTTTTATTCATACTAAATGTTACTACCAGGAATATAAATTTTCTAACGATAGTATATTTTCATGTTAAGATAGACAAACTATTAATGCAGTATGGTGAAGAATTCTAATGTTGTATGAAATATTTTAATAAAAGGAGATAAATTTTGTTTTAAAGGACGTTAGAGCATTTTGACAATTTTGACACGTGATATCATATGAAGAAATTTTTGTTATTTATGGAAAGCTAATCAGTTCGATGTTCAAGCTCTTTACATTATAACATGAAATCAAATTACTGAACTTTTCCATACATAAGAAATTTATCTTATTATATACATTTTTATTCATACTAAATTTTACTACCAGGAAAATAAATTTTCTATCGATAGTATATTTTTATGTTAAGATAGATAAACTATTATTGCAGTATGGTGTAGAATGCTTATGTTGTATGAAATATTTTATTAAAAGCAGATAAATTTTGTTTTAAAGGACGCGAAAGCATTTTCAAAATTTTGACACGTGATATCATATGAAGAAATTTTTTGTTATTTATGGAAAGCTAATTAGTTCTATGTTCAAACTCTTTACATTATAACATGAAATCAAATAACTGAACTTTTCCATACATAGAAATTTATCTAATTACATTTTTATTCATACTAAATGTTACTACCAGGAATATAAATTTTCTTCCGATAGTATATTTTTATGTTAATATAGACAAACTATTAATGCAGTATGGTGTAGAATGCTTATGTTGTATGAAATATTTTAATAAAAGCAGATAAATTTTGTTTTAAAGGACGCGAAAGCATTTTCAAAATTTTGACACGTGATATCATATGAAGACATTTTTTGTTATTTATGGAAAGCTAATCAGTTCTATGTTCAAACTCTTTACATTATAACATGAAATCAAATAACTGAACTTTTCCATACATAGAAATTTATCTAATTACATTTTTATTCATACTAAATGTTACTACCAGGAATATAAATTTTCTTCCGATAGTATATTTTTATGTTAATATAGACAAACTATTAATGCAGTATGGTGTAGAATGCTTATGTTGTATGAAATATTTTAATAAAAGCAGATAAATTTTGTTTTAAAGGACGCGAAAGCATTTTCAAAATTTTGACACGTGATATCATATGAAGAAATTTTTTGTTATTTATGGAAAGCTAATCAGTTCTATGTTCAAACTCTTTACATTATAACATGAAATCAAATAACTGAACTTTTCCATACATAGAAATTTATCTAATTACATTTTTATTCATACTAAATGTTACTACCAGGAATATAAATTTTCTTCCGATAGTATATTTTTATGTTAATATAGACAAACTATTAATGCAGTATAGTGAAGAATGCTTATGTTGTATGAAATATTTTAATAAAAGCAGATAAATTCTGTTTTAAAGAACGCGAGAGCATTTTCAAAATTTTGACACGTGATATCATATGAAGAAATTTTTTGTTATTTATGGAAAGCTAATCAGTTCTATGTTCAAGCTCTTTACTATATAACATGAAATCAAATTACTGAACTTTTCCATACATAGATATTTTTCTAATTACATTTTTATTCATACTAAATGTTACTACCAGGAATATAAATTTTCTTCCGATAGTATATTTTTATGTTAAGATAGACAAACTATTAATGCCGTATAGTGAAGACTGCTTATGTTGTATGAAATATTTTAAAAAAAGCAGATAAATTTTGTTTCAAAGAGCGTTAGAGCATTTTGACAATGTTGACACGTGATATCATATGAAGAAATTTTATGATATCTATGAAAAGCTAATCAGTTCTAAGTTCAAGCTATTAATATTCTTATATCAATATGAAATCAATGAACTGAACATTGCCAAATATAAAAAAATTCTCTTGTTACATATAAGTTTCATACAAATATCCATTAAATAAAATATAATTTTTGAAACCGTTGAATATTTTTCTTTTAACATTGACCAACTTTGAATACAATTTTATGAAGATTCTTGGTGTTGTATAAATAAGTGAAACCAAATTAAAATATCTCTAATTTCCAGGTCGTGAGAGCATTTTTTCAGTTTTAATAGATGAAATCATAAAGAAACATTGGGAAAAAATGAACCGTTGTCTATGGAAAACTAATCAGCTCTAAGTTTATGGACTTAACACATGTGATATCAATATGAAGTCAATCGGACTTATAGTTTGGGCTGCAGAGAGGACACAAAAAAAAAACAACGTAAATGATGAATTCATAGAGAAGAAATCAAAAGTTGTCTATGGAAAACTAATCAGCTCAAGGTCTTTGCACTTTACACATATGATGTTAATATGAAGTCGATCAGACTTATAGTTTGGGCTGTAGAGAGGACACAAAAAAGATAAATGCTACGGCGTACGGCGTACGGCGTACGGCGTACACGCCATACACACAAACACATCACGACGAAACTCATAGTGTGCATTCTCTACATGATCCCCATTAAGAAATTGATGTAAAAAAAATACGCTTAAATTTTGCGAAATCATGACTCTCCCCTATTCCATAGTGTGGAGAGTAAAAATATGTATTGCTATAAAATGTAGTCGACGGCCGTAATACAGTTGGTAAGCCGTTTGGTTTCTGTTCTGGCGTCCTGAGTTAGTTCTCCAGAAGAGGAGATTTCTCTGAGCTGGAAACACTGGTTAGTTGGAAGAAATTACCATATGGTGATAAATTCGCCACTTGTGTAGGGTGCAAGAAAGTGTTAATTTTTATTATTACTTGTATTCTGATATTTTCATCACAATGTATCTATGTGTGTGCTGTGTGATATGTACAGCGTGTTTTTTCTACTTTATCGATTATAGATAATAAATAAGTAATACTTAATTTATTTGTTGCATACATATAAAAATAACAAACATTTATACAATTTTTTCACTATTTTACAACAAATAGGCTATTGCTCAGCTGTACACTCGTAGAAACCCACAGTGCTGCTGGTTTTCAGCAATGTCTTGGACGATCACAAATATATATATATATATATATATATATATATATATATATATATATATATATATATATATATATATATATATATATATATATATATATATATATATATATATATATATATATATATATATATATATATATATATATATATATATATATATATATATATATATATATATATATATATATATATATATATATATATATATGTCATATTTGATGTTTTCACGGGTGAAATATGTTATAATATTTTTATCTCGGTTTTCCCGTGTCAGTAGGTCTTGACTAAGACCATTTGTCTTCCGACGTTTCGCCTGAATATCACCAGGCATTTTCAAGGACTTAACGAAAAGCACGCGCGCGACACACGTCTACTCACACTGAAAGCTCACCGTCAAGACTCAACTTTATATATATATATATATATATATATATATATATATATATATATATATATATATATATATATATATATATATATATATATATATATATATATATATATATATATATATATATATATATATATATATATATATATATATATATATATATATATATATATATATATATATATATATATATATATATATATATATATATATATATATATATATATATATATATATATATATATATATATATATATATATATATATATATATATATATATATATATATATATATATATATATATATATATATATATATATATATATGTTATATTTGATGTTTTCACGGGTGAAATATGTTGACGGTGAGCTTTCAGTGTGAGTAGACGTGTGTCGCGCGCGTGCTTTTCGTTAAGTCCTTGAAAATGCCTGGTGATATTCAGGCGAAACGTCGGAAGACAAATGGTCTTAGTCAAGACCTACTGACACGGGAAAACCGAGATAAAAATATTATAATATATATATATATATATATATATATATATATATATATATATATATATATATATATATATATATATATATATATATATATATATATATATATATATATATATATATATATATATATATATATATATATATATATATATATATATATATATATATATATATATATATATATATATATATATATATATATATATATATATATATATATATATATATATATATATATATATATATATATATATATATATATATATATATATATATATATATATATATATATATATATATATATATATATATATATATATATATATATATGTTATAATATTTTTAGATATTTTTAGACTAAGACCATTTGTCTTCCGACGTTTCGCCTGAATATCACCAGGCATTTTCAAGGACTTAACGAAAAGCACGCGCGCGACACACGTCTACTCACACTGAAAGCTCACCGTCAAGTGACTCGTAGCGTACAAGATGGCCGCTTATGTCAAATATTGTTAGCGCGACGTGATTGGCTCCTTGTGACACGCCCACCTGCTGTCGTGTTTGTTGATAATAATATTTTATCATTATTTTTGTGTTGTGATTTATTGTTAATTTTAGTTGTGACATTAATATTATTATTGTTGTGTTTTGGGGTTATTTTCGCTATGGTATTATTAATATTATTATTGTATTGTTTGTCATATAAAATGTTCTTCCAGGTACTAGGCAAACGAACTCCGTCGTCCCGATTCTTCATTATATCCCTTCTCTTATATATTTCTATAGCTTCCCTGTAAATTCTGAGAGGTTCACTGTTTAAACTTGCTATTATTTTTGAATGGTCAAAATCTATTGTATGTCCTTCTGTGAGCGAGTGTTGTACAAGTGAGGATGTAAGTGAGGATCAAGACCTACTGACACGGGAAAACCGAGATAAAAATATTATAACATATTTCACCCGTGAAAACATCAAATATAACATAAATAACCTCTACGGTGAGGAAGTGTATCGTTCAACAAAACGATTTGAAAAGTTAAATACGAAAAGAGCAAAACTTCTATGTGATTTAACTTTCTTACGCCGATGTCGTGATACAGAAACAATACCAGTGTCTTTTACTTTAAAAACAAATAGAAAATCAGTAAAAACATCCAAAATATTAAAAAATACCGGTTTGACTCTAATTCGTGAAGAAATTAAATACATACGGTACAAACTAGATCAAGTGAGTTCTCAACTACGTGTACTTCATTTAAACCTCGCAAACACATTACATCCAGTGATATGGGATCAATTAAATAATATTGTGCAATATCGTGTTGACACCAATACAACATACACCACGGAACGCCAAATAAAGAAATTTACCAACCTACAGAAAAATAAATATTGTCACCAAGCCGCTCTGGATACAAACAAGGTCATTCACAATTTATCAAATTTTCAACTGAATAATAATGCTATTTCCGTCCTCTCAAAAGGTTTTAACTATGGTGTATCATATAAAACTATTCCTAAAGAAGAAATAATTACAGCGGTTGAATCAGCCATTCACAAATGCACCAATAATACTGCCGAAACAATTAGACAAGAAACATGCTCGATTTTAAGAAAAAATACACCACCAAAATGCAATTTATCAAAACTAGAAATAATAGCCCTCAAAGAATTACGCAACAACAAAGATTTGATAATCCTTCCAGCTGATAAAGGCAATGCCACAGTAGTGATGAACAGTGAAGATTATAAATCGAAAATGACCGATATCCTTGAAGACCCAGCATACAAAATACATGCAAGCAACCCAATCACGTATCTTGAGAAAATCACGAAAACTAAAATAATGGAAACAAAACTAAGTGATGATATCAAGAAGTCACTTATTCCACGAGAAAAGTCGTCACGCTTTCCAAAATTATATGGTCTTCCAAAAATTCATAAGAAAGATATTCCTCTCAGACCAATTGTTAGTTCCATTGGTTCGCCGTTACAAATGCTTTCTAAATTCCTCGCGAATATGTTGCAGCCCTATGTAGAATCCGCAGACTCCTATGTCAAAAACTCAGAACATTTCATATCACTCATCACTGACTTAGAACTGGAAAGTACAGATATTCTTGTGAGTTTTGACGTTGTTTCTTTATTTACAAATATTCCAATTAACGAGACACTAGACATAATCAAAGAAACACTCAATACCACAGACGATATTTTAAATTTATTTTATCACTGTTTAAATAACACATTTTTTTATTACAACAATAAGACATACAAACAAATAAAAGGAGCACCTATGGGTTTGTCATTGTCACCAGCAGTCGCCAACTTATTTATGACGAGGTTTGAAGAAGAAGTCTTAAAGAAAGTAATACTCAAACCAAAGAAATGGCTAAGATATGTGGATGACACATTCGTAGTATGGTCTCACGGAGAAGAAGAATTAAATAATTTTTTGAACACTATTAACAGCATTCATAAAGATATAAAGTTTACAATGGAGAAGGAAAATAACAGACAAATACCTTTCTTAGACGTTTTAGTGTTAAAAAAAGCAAACGGTAAACTGGGGCACACAGTATATAGAAAGCCCACACACACCGATAGATACCTACACGCAACGTCCAATCATCACCCCGCACAAATATGCTCAGTCGCAAAAACACTAATAACAAGATCAAAAAGAATTGCAGACCACGAGCATAAAAAACAAGAATTAGAATACACGAAAAATGCTCTACGTTGTAATGGTTTCTCAGACTATATAATAAACAAAGCATTAAAGAGTCCAAAAACAGTGAAAGAAAAATCCAATGAAACACCATTATCAACAGCCCGACTACCATATATCAAAGGCGTCACCGATAAAATCAGCCGTCTATTAAACAAAAATAACATACGTACCGTTTTCAGCACAACAAATAAAATATCAACCTTTCTAAGAAACCCGAAAGACATCATTCCACTTGAAGCTCATGGAGTATATGAAATACCGTGCGGATCGTGCAATAAGACTTATGTAGGAAGAACCAATCGAAAAGTTGAAGCACGAATAGCGGAGCACAGAGTCGACATGAGAAACAAAAAACTTACATCCTCACTTGTACAACACTCGCTCACAGAAGGACATACAATAGATTTTGACCATTCAAAAATAATAGCAAGTTTAAACAGTGAACCTCTCAGAATTTACAGGGAAGCTATAGAAATATATAAGAGAAGGGATATAATGAACAATCGGGACGACGGAGTTCGTTTGCCTAGTACCTGGAAGAACATTTTATATGACAAACAATACAATAATAATATTAATAATACCATAGCGAAAATAACCACAAAACACAACAATAATAATATTAATGTCACAACTAAAATTAACAATAAATCACAACACAAAAATAATGATAAAATATTATTACCAACGAACACGACAGCAGGTGGGCGTGTCACAAGGAGCCAATCACGTCGCGCTAACAATATTTGACATAAGCGGCCATCTTGTACGCTACGAGTCACTTGACGGTGAGCTTTCAGTGTGAGTAGACGTGTGTCGCGCGCGTGCTTTTCGTTAAGTCCTTGAAAATGCCTGGTGATATTCAGGCGAAACGTCGGAAGACAAATGGTCTTAGTCAAGACCTACTGACACGGGAAAACCGAGATAAAAATATTATAACATATTTCACCCGTGAAAACATCAAATATAACATCAAATATAACATATATATATATATATATATATATATATATATATATATATATATATATATATATATATATATATATATATATATATATATATATATATATATATATATATATATATATATATATATATATATATATATATATATATATATATATATATATATATATATATATATATATATATATATATATATATATATATATATATATATATATATATATATATATATATATATATATATATATATATATATATATATATATATATATATATATATATATATATATATATATATATATATATATATATATATATATATATATATATATATATATATATATATATATATATATATATATATATATATATATATATATATATATATATATATATATATATATATATATATATATATATATATATATATATATATATATATATATATATATATATATATATATATATATATATATATATATATATATATATATATATATATATATATATATATATATATATATATATATATATATATATATATATATATATATATATATATATATATATATATATATATATATATATATATATATATATATATATATATATATATATATATATATATATATATATATATATATATATATATATATATATATATATATATATATATATATATTTATAGTATATATATATATATATATATATATATATATATATATAGTATATATATATATATATTATATATATATATATATATATATATATATATATTATATATATATAATATATATATATATATATATATATATATATATATATATATATATATATATATATATATATATATATATATATTATATATATATATATATATATATATATATATATAATATATATATAAATATATACAAAGAACGCATTATTACTTGTATTATTAGTTAATTTTGTATTCCTACTTAACAGTCATTCACTGCAATGCTTAAAAGCTCCGCAGTGAGGCTGCCGTAGGTACGAATGTGCTGCGGTAATTCATTCCAATTTTTGGTTGATGTGTATGACTGGATAAGTCGCGTAGAATGCATGTGAATATCACGGGATAACTGTAATCTGTCATACATACATATAGGAAGGTGTCTTACTTTTAATGATTCTGAATATTTGATACAGATGATGAAACTTCCTTCTGTTAAACATATTCACTATCCCGTGCTGCTTAAGAGTATGCTGAAACATGTGCCTAGGTATTTTGTAACAAAAACGCGCACACGCATATAAGTAGGTACTTATTGGATTTAATTCAAATTTTGCAAATTCCTACCTATATATACTCGCTTACACCCATTAGCTCAGGAAGCTCGAAATTTGTTTTTTTATTATCAAATTGGTAAAAAAACACATCACTTTCATAGAATGGCTTCGAAGAATCATCAAGTTTTCATAATGAAATATTTAAATCAAAAATAATTTAACAAACTTATTTATAGAAATGTTTCATACAATATTTGAATACTTTGTGGAGTGAGGAGTTTAGTAAGGAGTTTAGCGTTGGCCACAACCAACTCGTTTTCCATATTAATTAATATTTTTAATAAATAAAAATAAAAAACTTGTTTATAATCAACTCCACTATTTATTTAAGATTACAACCTACAACCGGTTTCTATATTTTTTGTGAGTAAAAAGGTACTGTATTTTTATTCAAATACTTTCCAACGAACGTTGTCAATTATAAAAGATTTCAACCACATTTTTACCGAGTTAGAAAAAATATATCTCCCTCTTCTTTTGTCCCACTATCAAAGATTTTTCAAACAATACATACGTCGTTTCTATGGTCAGTATCTCTGTGCTTTTATCCATTTTCTGAAAGAAAGTTTCACGACGAACTTTGTCTGTTCAAAATATGTAAGTACTTTGAGTTTTTATTTTCGATATATAGCTTGGATTCTGTGTTACACACATAGTCTGTAAAATAATCAAAGCCAACATATTCGATGTTGAAATATTAATTTCTATGTTCTGGTCCCAGTTTTCGAATGTATGTATGGCATCTCAAGTAACTACAGTTCACAGAGTTACAGATCTTTCTTGGCACGATATCAAGTAATTAAGTAATGATATTTGATATGCTCCGTTTATTTTACAATCAAATTAAATGTGATGTTATGTGTTATTTTACCTTTTTGATCTATGAACATTTACATAAATCAAATTAAGAAAAATTTGAAAAAAAAATTGATTTTATGCCAACAGAAACTTATGATTTCGGACGGAATTTAATGATTAGCAAATTGTATTGTATATATCAACAAAGTTGTCCTTCGTTTGTAATGTCAATATACGTTTCTTCGATTAAAGAAGCAGAATCATTTCAAACCCTTGTTCAATTGTGGACTTTACGGAATATAGCAGTCTTTAGTGCACCGAACGGTAGCAACTGTCACAACCTATTACAATTTGTAATAGTTGGAATGCTTTTTAAACTACGGAAAATACAACATATTGAGGTGGATTTATTTTATTTCGTTTCGTTTCGTTTCGTTGTGTGTTTCTCTATCATCGCGAAATGACATTTTATGTAGGTATTTATTTTCACAAATTAAAATTTTATTTTCAATAACACTATCACTCTAATAAAAAAAAATAAAGAAACAAAAATATTCAAATATGGAAAGTTGAAAAAATGAACTATGAATTATGTATGTAAAAACAAAATAGGTAGGTACAATAATTAATCTTTAGATGAATCTAACACGCACCCAAAAACATGTTGCCAAATTCTGGAGAGTTGCGATATTAATCGTCTCACAGATACAGACTGAAAACATAATTAAAAACTGTCTCCGCCGGGAATCAAACCCAGGACCTTTGGATCACCAGTTAGATACCTAACCAACTGAGCCATGTAGGCCTACAAATCTCGATTTTTGTTGAAAATACTTCCATTGAATATGTTCAGAAATTTGTAATTAGAATTGACATAATGCATAGAAAGTAAATTTAAAT